>SDVV010041366.1:0-10445 GCA_016164225.1 Gammarus roeselii | reverse complement strand
ATTGTGTTTAGTAACACTCTGTAATGCTTCAAGTAATACTACATTTAGTGTTCTGTTGTGTTTAGTAACACTCTGTAATGCTTCAAGTAATACTACATTTAGTGTTTTGTTGTGTTTAGTAACACTCTGTAATGCTTCAAGTAATACTACATTTAGTGTTCTGTTGTGTCCAGTAACACTCTGTAATGCTTCAAGTAATACTACATTTAGTGTTCTATTGTGTTTAGTAACACTCTGTAATGCTTCAAGTAATACTACATTTAGTGTTCTGTTGTGTTTAGTAACACTCTGTAATGCTTCAAGTAATACTACATTTAGTGTTCTGTTGTGTCCAGTAACACTCAGTTATGCGTTAATTAATTATCAGCAATTCTCAGATAATATGAGTTATTATAAATGATTTAAGTACTATTTAAAAATACTCATGTCATGTCATGATCAGCAGAGCAGAGAGTTCATTGCTTATGTAGTTCTATGTACCAGTGTGTAGCTGGTGGGCTGAAGGCTGGCACAAACAAAGGAACTGGTTCCTTGCAAATACAATGGTGGTTGCAGTGCTTTTAAAGGACAGATAATAATAGTAGTATTGCTTCATTTAATTAGGCTAATTGATATTCATACGATATATACAGAAACTAGCTCACCTTTTTTCATAGGCCAGACCAGAAAATATATGAATAATGAAGTAAAATGAACTAAATTAAAACCTTGTAATGTATATATCTCAGCACTGATTGGACTAACAGGGTGTCGCTCAGCTTTTGCTGCCCTCATAGGGTCATGCATGCTCTCCCGTACAGTCGGTGCGATAACCTCTTCTAACCAGTGGTCTTTTCACGTTTTTCAGGTTTGTCATTAAATTCAGCCGCATATCTGATAAAGGGATCGGGCTTCTAATCAACCACAATAGGGTACTTTTTGATAATTGTTTGGAAGAGGTTATCCCACTGACTGCGAGAGAGCAGGAATGCCCATAGCGATGCCTGCATAGACGGCCTGGTGTATCGCAGCCCTGAGGTGATTTCAGATGGTATATTTGAATTATTCTGGAATCTCAGCCATTTAATAGCGAGATGTATTCCAAGCTAACACACGCACACACACACGCACACGCGCACAAACGCCCACACGCACACGCACACACACACGCACGCGTGCACGCGCGCACGCACGCACGCACGCACACACACATACACACACACACACACACACGCACGCACGCACACGCACACACACACACACTCATATAACCAAGATTACTGATTACATTCAGTGACAATGAAGGAAAAACAATCCAGTGAAAGTATATTTCAATTGTATTTAATCTTACTTTAAAGGTAATGAGTTGTTAAATTAGTGATACTTCTAATTCGTTAATTTTAGAGCAGCTGCAGTTTCATAGAGCCGGTGAAACGTCAACGAAAGAAGGGAACGTACATTTCCTCTCTTTCTCTGTACAACAGATTCCTCAAACATCGAGCTCTCTGCTTGTAGACATTCTTGTAAATTGACTCCCATCTTCCACCTCTGATCTGGTAAATTCAAAATACAAAGTGTGGAAACATGATAGTTGATTGAAAATATTGGATTTTTAAATTGATAATTTAGTCAACAAATGAAAGTCAGCACTCGCCTGAGAGGTTTGCGTCGTGTGCGCCGACTCTGCGGTGTTGATGTGGTCACGGCATGTGCGCTGCTCGGGCCTTTTTCCCACCGCCACATTCAAGACACCAAAGCCACAACATCTAAATTGAATTTTTCAATGGAGAAATAAACAATCATTCTTGATCTACAAACCATCGAATTCAATTTTGTTCCTACCTCAAATTATTGTTCCACATGAGGTCACCCCTACGCACATCTTGTTCGTACAATGAAGAGTGGCTGCCAGCTATGAACACTGCCAGAAACAATGCTCTGGTGTCCACAGTAACAGAATTATACCGAACAGGTGGCAATGTAATAACTACCACCCAACCCACAAAGTCAATACAGATATCAGCAACACACACTTCACTTCGCCCTATATTGATCATTCTTCTTACCTACCAACGAGTCCCAGCAGGCGCGTGTCGAAGGGTATTGGGCGTTCCGGCGGTGCGCTGGCCGAGGTTTCCACCACCGCAGGTGGAAACCGAAGCTAAGCCCCAACAACAACAACAACAAGACACGCATATTTGGTTGCCCTCATACCTGCTCCGGTTTCTGTGAAAAGCACGAATAAGACATTTGAAGTTCATCTTAACTTGGTCCACCTCATTCCTTTCCGGTTTCTCTGAGAATGCATGAGTAAGACATTCAACGCTCTTATCAGTCCTAACTGTATATACCGAGGGTTCTATATGCTTGTTTCCGCGAGCTAATTTTATGTTTCCTCTTCAGGTGATTACGTGGTTCCAGAACCGCCGCGCCAAACTGAAGCGTGACATGGAGGAACTGAAGAAAGACGTCCACACGGCAACAATCCTCAGCGACCATACAGTCTTCCTCAAGACCATGACACAGATGGGACTTCTCAAGAACAGACCGCCTGACCATCTCATCCACCTGTCTAAGAAGTGACATGAGCAACGTCACGGACTGGTCAACAGTTTCCGTTACGTTTAGACTTGAAGTTTGTCATAAACTTCAACAGGAGAGTCCACGTTTTAGAGCACATGCAGAAGGAATCCTCCGAAGGAGTTATATTATAACAATGTAAATATATAAGGGCTAGACGAGCGACGAACCATGACAACTGCGAGGACTTAAAACAGTGAACGTCGTACACGATTCAACCTTCCCATCGCAAGCGATTTAAAGCAGGAAAATGCCGTTTACCAATCATGCTGAACATGTGATACAAAAGTTGACTTGTAAATTGTGTGACATGTTCTCAAATTGACTACACCCGATCAGTGTCCAACAAAATATCCTATTAGCCAACATTTTGATGATAGCAAATAGTGCTTAAGATGCGCTTCATAATATCTGATATACAAACTGAATGCATTGTCCTTTAATGACATTTATTGACGCATCGACGCTTGACGTGTCATATTGACGTGTCAGTTGACGCTTGACGTCTTGTATTGACGTGTCAATTGACGCTTGACGTGTCGTATTGACGTATCAATTGACGCTTGACGTGTCGTATTGACGTGTCAATTGACGCTTGACGCGTCAATTGACGCTTGACGCATCATTTGACGCTTGACGCGTCAATTGATGCTTGGCGTGTCGTATTGACGAGTCAATCGACGCTTGACGTGTCGTATTGACGCTTGACACGACTAACTGACGTCTGGTGCATCAATTTAATTGATCGCAATTTAATGCCACAAATAATCAAACTCAAACGTATATGAATATATCTGTACATAAACAAAACTAATAAAATAACTAGTGTACAAAAGCTTAGTGTATAAGTTTACCGAGCTTTCATATAGAATGGTATAAGCCACGATGTCGTGTTTACGTCGGCCAACTTTATTCGTTGAACAAAATGACTATTGAAATATAGAATTTTATAGTGGCAGAAATGAAGCCAGAGTACATTCCTTCGCAGTGTAAGCTTAAGTGGGGAAAATGAGGTAACTCCACTGCTTTAGAAAAACCAAAGAAACTTAGGAACCATAATTGACTCAGCAATTAAATTAGTAATGCCGGAAAGGTATTCCAAACATGATCCCCTTGTACATTAATACAGCAATCAATGACGTCAGTATATATAAACTTACATAAACGCTGTACTTGTCCTATACTGTACACATAACTAACACTAACGCGTACGTGAAGTGTGGACGTACAAGAACTATAAATAGTATGTAACTAAAATTTATATGTCAGTTGACATTGATCATTTATATTTGATACTAACTTTGATTATTGCATTTAAATTCATTTTCACTCTCCTATGTAATTCGAAGTGAGTTCGAAGGCCTGGAGTTTAGTTTCTAATTCGATACAACAACATTGCATCTCAGCCTCGAAATGCACGCTGACGAATGTCAAAGCCACAATACTGTTAGGAATAGATGAATCCTGTTGAGCAGGTATCTGAAATCCTGCCTGATCAATGAAATGCATTGGAGATCGAACCGCGTCACTAAGCAATGAAAAAAGCGATCGGTCGTGCGCCGAAACTAGGGTGCAACAGGAAGGAAACAGAGAGTCGCACAAAACTCTGCGGAGTTCGTCATCCATGTTTGAGTAAGATTCTTACTTGGCCCCAGAGTTGAGGGATAGAAGTCGGTGCTTTGGTCAGGGAAGGACCAGCGTTGCAGAACAACTCACGGGTTTCTACTCGAATGTACACAATTCCAGCAGAGATTTTATTCTCAATGCGATGTGGAAGTGTATGGCACAGAACAGTACCCAGGTAAATTTCCAGAGTATTTTCTGCAGAATTACCTTGCAAAAACAGTACAGTATCTAAATACATTTTCAGTTTATCTCCAAAATTCCCTAGCCGAAATCAGGAACAGTATAGAATTTAGATACATTTCCAGAACATTTCCATCAGAATTCCTTTGTAGAGATCGGCCAAAATCATGGAAAAAAGCATCTAGACACATTGCAGAGTGGCGATTTAAATCCAGAACCGTGAGCATTGTCTGATGTATGACGTCACCAACGACACGAAATATTTTTTTCGAATGTATGTTAATGACCGTTTAGTTAAGAGTCAATGGATATGATACTGTAACATAGGGAACAATTATAATATCGGAACATGACCCCACATTTTGAAAGAAATTGCAAGCGCAAGTAGGCGAGCGGAGTGTGAGGAGAGTCTTGCCATGGGCATTCCCATTCTAGTGGAGCTAATTCACGTCTGTATCTGTGACTTGCAAGAAAAGGAATCTTTCAAACCGATTACAGGTTCATCGAAAAGTTTATTTCTTACGGAGACGCAAGGCTGAATCCCCCAGAAGGGGCGGCCGACGGTAATACACAACTGCACTTACTCTCATGCAACCACACACACATTAGATGTGATGCAACTGGCACTACTCTCATGCAACCACACACACATTAGATGTGATGCAACTGGCACTACTCTCACGCAACCACACACACATTAGATGTGATGCAACTGGCATTACTCTCATGCAACCACACACACATTAGATGTGATGCAACTGCACTTACTCTCATGCAACCACACACACATTAGATGTGATGCAACTGGCTTTACTCTCATGCAACCACACACACATTAGATGTGATGCAACTGCACTACTCTCATGCAACCACACACACATTAGATGTGATACAACTGGCTTTACTCTCATGCAACCACACACACATTAGATGTGATGCAACTGGCACTACTCTCATGCAACCACACACACATTAGATGTGATGCAACTGCACTACTCTCATGCAACCACACACACATTAGATGTGATGCAAATTCGTACTTGGGTTTCTCTCGCAGGCCCAGGCTGATTTTTACAAAAAAAAATCCCCCGGACTTATAACATAACTACAATCCTAGAATATGAAGTAAAGAGCAAGCTTCCTAAAGGTTGATAGTATAGTTATATTAATTTTATTTATCTTGTTTGTACAGTTGTATTATTGAAATGGTGTACAGTTTGTGCTGGTTAATTCATCCACATCGTGAAATAACTTCATATTATAATTATTGTAAGACAGATGTTTGGCTAGTGCTTTCATTACTTTGACTAGGACACCATCATAAAAATTATTGAGGTCTTAGGTGGTCAAAATGTTGTTCTATGATATTTTTCTTTTCCTTATATATGCCTTGTTAGTTAAACGAAGGTGAAGGGTATTCAGAATTAGAAATGATTTTTTGCCTATGGAATGAAGTACTGTTAACAAACCTGCGAGGCAGGAATGTTAATCCCTACATTTATTAAAAGAATTATTAACACAACTTCCAGTTATCTGTATTGTGTATCTTCTTACTTGAACGTAGAAAGCAATTCGGTCTCGTGCCGCAAGAAATGCCATTAAACATCACGCAAGAGCACAATTGTTAAACATTCCTCGATCGTTAGCAACAAGAGACATTTTCAGCATTCGCACAGTAATAAAAATGAGTAGTGAATAATTATTTATATTGCAGTCAAAGACTAGAGAATTCTTAGCGTCGTCCAGCTTAATAGCTTTGAAAACAATAGTACCAGCACACGGTTACATCGCTGCACGGGTGAATCGGCGACCTAATAAAATTGAAAGAGATAATGTTGCTTTGGGTGACACAAAGTAACAATTATTTCATCAAAGAGAGCTAGGGATTTTTATCATGGACCTGAACGGAACATTTTTTTTATTTCGCGGTAATGATTGTAACCCCAAGGAGGCAGCAAATTATCAACATACACTTAACGTAGAAACAAAATTTAGTTTTTAGCGGTCCTAGTTTACATTCAGTGTTTAAAAATAAGCAATCGATCAAACTCTAAACCAAGAAGGTGTACAATAAGATAGTGCGTTTGTCAAGTGCTTTCAAAGACATGTAGGGCTGGTCAGGAACTTAAAGCTTTTATTATGTTCGACAACTCAAACTGAGCGGATGGAACCACATTGTCCTCGATAACACAGGCAAGTTGGGCAAGTGGAGTCCACCAAGTGTACACTGTTATGAAGAGAGATTTTAATTTACTAAACCATGGTGGATAGTGTCGAATCACATTTTCTGTTAGGAATAAGAATGGACATACCATTTAATAGGCCGGTTTATATGATTTCCGACATGTTCGCACCTTGTGAAGATGCGAGAGTTGTCCGGCACTTTAGTTAAGAGGTAATGGTCACTTTACCTCGTACCTCCTTTTTAAGGAGGGATGGGGGGAATCCGACACTCACAATGACTAGGAATGTTTGAGGTCAGGGGATGGTGGCTAAGGATTCATCAGCGGCGAGCAGTGCCACACCTGCTTGTTGAAACATCCATCCCATTCTGTTCCGTTGCTGTTTGAGGTCAGGGGATGGTGGCTAAGGATTCATCAGCGGCGAGCAGTGCCACACCTGCTTGTTGAAACATCCATCCCATTCTGTTCCGTTGCTGTTTGAGGTCAGGGGATGGTGGCTAAGGATTCATCAGCGGCGAGCAGTGCCACACCTGCTTGTTGAAACATCCATCCCATTCTGTTCCGTTGCTGTTTGAGGTCAGGGGATGGTGGCTAAGGATTCATCAGCGGCGAGCAGTGCCACACCTGCTTGTTGAAACATCCATCCCATTCTGTTCCGTTGCTGTTTGAGGTCAGGGGATGGTGGCTAAGGATTCATCAGCGGCGAGCAGTGCCACACCTGCTTGTTGAAACATCCATCCCATTCTGTTCCGTTGCTGTTTGAGGTCAGGGGATGGTGACCGAGGATTCATCAGCGGCGAGCAGTGCCACACCTGCTTGTTGAAACATCCCTCCCATTCTGTTCCGTTGCTGTTCGAGGTCAGGGGATGGTGGCCAAGGATTCATCAGCGGCGAGCAGTGCCACACATGCTTGTTGAAACTTCTATCCCATTCTGTTCCGGTGCATCCATAAAAAGTAGCGCCACGAATAAACAGGGATTAATAACTAATTTTGAAAAGTATTGTCTTTATTTTGATGTCAGTGAGATATTGCTATAAAATACAGAGAAACTCTTGTGTGATGTTTATACATAGGTGTACATATAACTTTGTAAATATTTTTGATAAATCCATAGAATTCTTTTGTTGAACGAACCTATTACATACACGTGCTACTAATAAACTCTGGAGTACAATGGATTGTCTAACTATTCTTTACATCGTACACGATTTCTTGTCTTATCAAAGCCCCGCGTGCGTTGGTTAGAGGACACTGTTCGAGATTAGTACAGTCCAACGCACGTTTTGTTACCCCTCAACTTATTTGGTCACAGCCCAAAATGCACTTATAGCTAAAAAAAATCAAATATTTATTCATTGAGTAGCGACGACCAATTGAAAATGTTCTTAGCTTTTAACAGTCTGAAGCAAGTTTCATCCGTAGTTCATCATAGTACGCGATCAATTAGGAAACTCATAACGATGACTAACTGTGAACAACGATGAAATTTGTGTCCGAAAATAAGTTGGCTTTGGTTGGGAGGTTATGGCTTGCGAACAAGAAGAAAATAAGTTGCAGAGCAGTATACATAAAAGTGATGGTTACTAATGCAAACTCCAGGAGTAATACATCACAAAGCAACTTCCATTTAGTCCGATTGCTGCATCGCGTCTGCGCAGCGGAGTACGCAGGCGGGAATGGAGACTTGGGAGAATCCTCCATCGTGATTGGAAAATCACCACAGGTTGAACAAAATAATTGGAAACGTACTACAGTGGAGCGTGAAGGGAGGACATTACGAATAATCAAGCAGATACTGGGCGTAATGAATCTCGGGAGTCATGATAATAGCGCATAAAAATAGAGACACTTGCGTGGAAAATATCTCCAGCAATGTAATCTTTCTACATCGCCTGTTAGTAAGCAGGAGTGTTTTCATAACATGAAGAGAATCTAAGCACAGAAGACATAAATGACCAAGCCGAATCTGAATCATTGAACAAACGATGTATTTATGTACAGCCGCTTCCCCCTAATTGGGTGGGTGGTCAAATTAGGCTGGCACAGAGGGGGGGGAGGGGGGCGTAAAACCTTCTGTTGATCAAACGATAGCTTGGAATAATTCGCGCCAATTAGGCTTTCAAGACCCATTAATTCGTTTAGATCCGTCCAGTTAATCAACCCCTCTCATCCGAACTGATCCGTTCTGGTAATAGAATTAGCTTACAATACATAATCTAAAAGAATAAATAAACATGTTTTAACCCCAATTTATAACGAGTTTCGTGACATACAAACAAAGCGAATGTATGGACAATTTCACGAGAAAATTATCGAAGATTATAAATGCAGAAATCGTAGGAAAATTTTCGCACACTCATTTATTAACATCGTAAAAACGCAAATAGAATTTATTTAGCAAAATGCTTCAATACGAATGACGTAATAATAAGTTCAAAGTCTATCAAATTGTCGAAACAAAATCCTTATTAAGATAGAGATATTTTATTTGTCACTTATAAAGTTGAAAGTGAGAGCTGTAAGATGGGAACGTTATGTAGGCGGCAGTTGATGGAAGCGTCAGAAGAAGGAAAAATCGGTGGACAGAAGCACTACTTGATAGAAGCACTACTTGATGGAAGCACTGCTTGATGGGAGCGCCACTTGATGGAAGCACCACTTGATGGAAGCGCAACTTGATGGAAGCGCAACTTGATGGGAGCGCCACTTGATGGAAGCACCACTTGATGGAAGCGCCACTTAAAGGATAGGCGGCTAGATAGGAACGCCACTGATACTGTGTACATATAAATGAAAACACCGCTATTAAAAAATATGTGAAGACAAATACATGGCAAAGGTATTATGGGAATAAACTCGCTAAGAATTGAACTATATGGTTCAAAGTGAAACTGAACAGGACTGGAATTCGACCGGAATGGAGTTTGATAGAGAATTATGTTTATGAGATCGGTTCATTCAAAAAATAGTAGTCACTTGAAGAAAGAGGCCATTCAAAGCGCAATAAAAACTTCCAAAATAAATATTGTGCGCTTTATATTGTCCGCTCTAAATACAGGCCGCAGGTTCTGAGAAAACATCGCATTACATTGAAAATTACGTTCATAAGTCCTAGCTGCAATTGCTCGAACGAGAGTGCGTCGCACAAAACCTAGTCGTGGAGCCACACTAGCACGAAATAATGGATACATAACAAGATAGAGCAGGAAGTAACGTATGGTCCCAGCACTCCCCGGATGGCTGTAAGGAGGAATGATACACTATCTACCCTGCTTCAGAGCCCCAAGAATCCACAGTAGTCTTTAAGGTGCCGGGCTACGCGACCCAACAGCTGCTGAGGAGGAAGATGAAGAAGAGACAAAAAACGGGGATCCCATGCATGAGATCTACATTAGGTGTTGGAAATTTCAAGCATGAGAACAGCAAGAAGGAAAAGAAGAAGGAAAAATCGTATAAAAAAGTTGCATGAAAGAACGAGTGCAACTTGGCTGTTATTTGCCACCATAAACGAGAATAGTTAGAACCGGTAGTGTATGTTTTTTGAGTGTGCGTGTCTGTGCGTGTGTGTGTGTGTGTGCAACGACTATAAGGAGAGTGATAAAATAGTAACCTTGGTTACTAAACACGGTATGTGTAAATATTATAACAGGCGTAGCCTGAAATAAAAGAAACTCACGAAGAGTTAAAGTCCTTAAGGGATATGTCGTCCTAACACAATTTATTTATTCATTATTTGCTTTCATGTTCCACCGGAGTCCCAACGCGAAGTTAATGCAGACTTCCCCGTAGGGCGGTTTGATTTGATTTGATTTGGTCCTCATTTCCACCAGAGCCTCAACGTGAGTCATAATAGGCTCCCCCGTAGGGCTCGACGATCATTGATTAAAGCAGGCTCG
>SDVV010041365.1:0-10445 GCA_016164225.1 Gammarus roeselii | reverse complement strand
TATGTGTGGGAATTAGAACGCATCATTGACCGTCATATGAATAAACTGTTTGGATAACATAAAAAAATGATGATAATAGAAGAGCACACTACATCAGAGCGCACACAGACACACACAGCAGCTGGTGTGAAACCATTCATTTCATGGAAAAACACTGACTGCCTTGTTGATGGTGATCACAAATATCTTTGTTTCCCCATGTAGGGCAAGCGGAATGACATGTGTAGCCCAATTAATTTTAATGTTTCTGTATTATTGTTTTGAAATTTGTCATTAAGTTAGTTGAAGGAAATCAGTTGTCAGCACAACTAATTTTCAGACAAACAACACCAAAAATCAGAGAATGTCATACAAAGCTGTTTTTGCAGTCTTTAAATCCATTGGATTACTACAGTAAAATGAACTTCAATGTTTATTGAATAGTTGTTCAAATAGCTTTGTTCCAAGACTAAGGTTTGTTTGAAACTTGATGCAGCTGGAACACATGAAAAGATAGTCTTTGATGTGTGTATCATTGCTTGTTGATATTCAAGACATGTTGGATATTAGCTATCTGATTTGATATAGCTAAGCTTTCATTCTGGCATGAATGGATTTCACATGATGTTTTTCTTGGTTCACTCTATTGATCTTTGTAAGACTTCCGACATGTTTCCAAAATTTCCTATTCATGAATTAATTTCAGGGCTCATCCCATACATCTGAAGTTGCTCATTTCCTAGTCCTATACATACTATGACTATTGACTCCAGTATATAGGAAGCCTTTGCACTGGAATCCTATTGCTTTACATTTGTGAGTTATCTATAAAGGCCTTCCACAGTAGTTAGCTTATGATCAAATATTCTCGCCAATGTCGTGTCTGATACCAACAAATGTCAAGCTGTTGTCCCCATACACTTGGTCACAAGACCGTTGTACCTGTTGATACATCACTGTGTTAAATTTGATGAAATGATTGTCACCAAAAAAAAAACAATTGAAAGCACAAAACAATATGAATAAATAGCTATATATTGTGTCATCCGCATCTAAAACTAATTTTGACTTGAGTGAATGGCTTGGAAGCTAGTACAGTGCTTTGAAATACAACTCAAAAATGTTTCCTTTTTGTTCATACCTTGACATTTATTTTAAAATTATTTGTTGAAGAAAATAGGGCAAATGAAGTCCTTAGGCAAGGAATATATCTATGTTTAATGACAGCTTGGAATATAAGAAAAATACCACAATACAGTGCTTTGAAATGTAACTCAAAAACGTTTCCTTCTTGTTCATACCTTAACGTTTATTTTAAAATTATTTGTACATCTGTTGTGTAACCTTTTTATTAGCTACAATGTAAGCGATGACGAATGCCCACCTAACCTGTTCAAGTGGCAAGGTCATGGAGCCTGCTTAACCAACACCAAGTCTGCTCATACCAGCTGAGGTTTTTGACCACTGGGACCAGGCTCACTTGGGCTATAAACTAAAAACGAGCACCTTGGGCTGGCATCCGTTATTGGCTTTTCCGTCCCTGGGTACCTTGTTGGCTGTGTCGCAGCACACCTACAGGCTTCACTCCCTAAAAAAAAGTCACCCAGACCCTGGGCGTCCTCTGGGTTTAATTCCAGGTTTGGCAAACGCAGAGCCGTGTCGGACCACAGGTCTCCCACTTCCAGGCTACATCGCACACATGGGCGGCACTCACCCCAGGACCTTGGATAGTGGAGGATTCACCTTGGCGCCTCTCATCCTTTCCACTGACTGAAGACTGTTCAAGAACAGCAAAGGCTGTCCAGAAGTGGGGTTACACTCCAACGATACTGAAGATGAACCTGCAGACAACAGGCCATAAGCTGGCCACTAGATGAATACCTGAACATCCCCAGACCCCAGTGCGCCCCACCCCATCTTGAGTCAAAGGCGGGAACACACCAGGGAGCCGCGCTCACAATCCTTCCCTACTAAACCAAATCCCAGGGCGGTTGAAAGGTGGTCTATTCCACTTCTGACACCAATTGTAAGCAATTGGCTAATGCCCACCTTAGCTGTTTAAGTGGCAAGATCATGGAGCTTGCCTAACCAACACCAACTCTGCGCACGTCAACCCGGGTGTTACCACTGGGACCAGGCTCACCTGGGCTATAAACTAAAACAGGGCACCGTGGTCGTGCCGCTTTCTGCCTGGCATCCGTTACTGGCTTTTTCACCCTTGGGTACCTTTCGAGCTTTGCCGCAGCCCCCCTAAGGTCTACATTCCCTAAAAATAACCACCCAAACCCTGGGCGTACTCTGGGTTCAATTCCGTGTTAGGCAAATGCTGAGCCGTGTCGGACCACAGGTCTCCCACTTCCAGGCCACATCACACACCCCTGGACCTTGGATAGTGGAGGATTCACCTTGGCGCCTCTCACCCTATTCACTGACTGGAGACAGCTTCTGAACAGCGGAGGCTGTCTAGAAGTGAGGTTACACGCCAAGGATACTGAAGATGAACCTGCAGACAACGGGCCATAAGCTGGCCATTAGATGAATACCTGAACATCCCCAGACTCCCAGTGCGCCTCACCCCCATCTCCAGTCAAGGGCGGGAACACACAAGGGAACCACGCTCACAACAATTAACCAGCTGATGCCCTTGCTGGAACCACAGATTTAGATTGTTCAGACAATGATTTTTGCATTATTCAGGCACCTCATGGACAGGACATTGTATCCCAGTTGAATTTTTTCTGCTTTCCAAGTTTTTCTGTTGCTGTCAGAGGTGTGAATTTTGTAAAGAATATTCAGTTTCAGGCATTGTAAAAATAAGGATTAAATTTCATACATAATCACTGACCTCTAGTTGAGTTACGTTCATGGCTTTACCATATAGGACAGCGAAAAATGCAAAAATGAAGGCAAAAACTAGAAGAAGAAAAAATCAATGCCCAAAAACTTCTTAGCAGTTAACACCTAAGCTATTCATTTGCACTGCCTGACTCATCCTTTCACTCGTACCGTTCGTAACAGGCCGGTGCTGTTTGCATCATCTCCTGAGCTAAAGCAGCAGATGGTGGCACGACTAGAGTTCTACAAAGAGGAAAACCGCAAGAGGTGTCTTCGATACGACCTGGAGGGAATCACAAGTCCTTCAAAGAAGTCACCGTTTCCTTCACTTTGACATTCAGTCCAAAAACTGTACACCCGTCAGTGTGTTTGCATGAACTTTTAGCTCGGATCTATTTTCAAGCAGGGATGAGCATCTGAGAGGGATTGATTTTGGTACAGAAATCATTATTAGGTTCAAACTAGTTGATCCACAACTGTGTCGTTTTTTGATTGCTGAACTATTAGCTATCAAATGAAGAGCAAAATATATCACGCACACCTCTTCAATGTAGGTTGCATAATTATTGGTAAATTATATTATTTAGAGCTGTAACTCTAAAGATTATTTGTTAACTAGTTTGCTACAGTGACCCAGGGAAAATTTTCTGCATTAGTGAGTATCATTATTACTGTTTTGCAACTTTTTTGTTAGTTTTATACAATATGTAGCTATTATATAATTGGTTCATATTTGCAATTTATTCTACAAATAGATAAAAATACGTGAGATTTAAATCTGAATTAATTAGAATTGATTTTATGATCGTATTAAACTGTTCATTTATTTTGTATGTTGATTATTGTCGATAATTGTACTCGAAACAGCCGCATGGCTATCAGGACGCTATTGATAGTTGTGTAAACAAGGTTGTTCTGCCATCATAACAATAACTATATCACATATTTACTGTTCTTGTGTTGGGCAACAAGATTTCTATATTTGATGTTCTAGTTGCCAAGTGCAGGTCACATTTCCAATGCTTGATCAATTGACGAAGGCGGTGAGAACATTTTGTTGGTCCGAGATTTTTGTTTCTCGTTTTGTTTTACTATGAAATATGTTTGAATGTTGATATGATTTTCTTTATTTGAAGACTCTTTACATTAGTCACATGTTATCCATATAATTGTCCATTACTTAGACGGTAACGTAAAAGCTCTTTATTTTCAATGTGGTAAGCTAAGTCCTTAGCGTCAAAGGGTTAAGTTTGTTTGCGTGCCAGTGTAGGACAGGAATGTGAGGTGCGCCTTGCCGCCGGCCTATTGGGATTCGGCCTAGTGTCTGTATGTTCTGTTCTATGCAAGTGATACATTTATGTGAACTGTTCTGCAAACAGAGTCTCTCAATTATAAACTTGCTTTATTGAAGTATTAATTGTTCATTGTTACGTGACCAAATAGTTTATTTGTCATGTGGTCTAAACAAATTCATTTCTTCCTGATCAGTTCCCCTTGTCGTGTCCTTTCTTGGTGACTTACTTTAAATTTTTGTTATAAAGTATGAATTTCCATTGTCCCGGCTTTTATTTGTATGCTGCTCTGTTGCCACCGACACTGTCTTGGAAGCCTCAACGGCGGCGCTGCCCGCGCCGCTCACTCACCGCACCAGCACTCGCGCTAGGCAACATAGGCGGAGCTATGCCGAACATGAGCCTTCAACTCTGTTTTCCAGCAACTGCCGATCATTTATCCAAGATTACCCTCATGGAGTAAGGGATAGGCATCTCACAAGTGCTTTTGATTAGAGGGAACTTCATTTCTCGCAAGACGTTCATTGTTACATTTCGCTACGCACTTGCAGCCAGGCAGTGACCACAGTGTCTAGAATACATTTTCCCTGCTAAACATCGTTTGCTCGGTTGTTTTATTTGGCAAGTCGCGGTGCGGTGGCTGTCAGCGGAGCATAGACAGCGCCGAAGGGTACAGGTCACCAACCCTGGGTACCGTAGTGACGGATGCACAGAGATGGTATCCTTTGACGCACCATGCGGAATCCTGTAGATGAAGTAAGAAATGTTGGCAATACATTTCAAGGGCACGCAGCCTATGACTGTAGTTATTTATTGGTGTTATGTAATAAGCCTTGCCTCCCCGTAGCGAGGTTTCAGAATACTGCTACTGTAATCCCTGCGTTTTGTTGGAGGCGACTAAAAGGGGAGCCCTGTAGCCGAGATTAGAATATTTCTACTGCCACCCCTGCGTGTCGTAAGAGGCGACTGATAAGGGACGGGGCGAAGGTCTAGGAATCCCCTCTGTAAAAATTTCCCCTAAAAGACCTAGACGAGCGGCGGGGGGAGAAGAGGCTCATGCCTCTCCAAACCCTGTTAGGGTCGCTGAATATGCGTGGTTGTAATACAAATAAAGCAAAGAGGCTTGAGATAGTCGAGAAATTTGCGAGGAGGAAGTTAATGTGTTGGCGTTGGGTGAGACTAAGGTGAAGGGTAAGAGCGAGTGTGAGTTTGGAGTGGTAAGTAGCGTTACCGAGTGAAAGGAGGTGTCCTCAAGATTGATGTGGGTGAAAGTAAAGTTTGACGTTGATAAATGTGTATTTGTGAGTGCATACGGACCTGGTAGCGAGAGGCGTGAGGAGGAGAGGGAGCAATTTAGGACTGACCTGAGCGAGTGTATTGAGAGTAGTGGAAGTCAATTCAATGTGGTTGTACTGGGCGACCTTGATGCGTGAGTGGGAGATGCAGTAGTGGATAATGTGATAGGGAGGTATGACGTTCCTGGTAGGAATGACACTGGAGAAAACCTCATAGGCTTATGCATGGAGCAGGAGCTGGTCGTTGGGAACAGCCTGTTCAAGAAGCAAGATATCCACAAGTACACATGGGTTAGGATGGCGAATGGTGCAGTGGTGGAGAGCGCTGGTGGATTTTGTGCTTATTTCGAGGAGAGTGGTGGGGAGGTTGTTGGATGTACGGGTGTTGAGAGGGGAGCGAGGGTGGAGGAGTGTCTGACCATCTGCTGGTGAAAGGAAGATTAAGAGTGGAGCATAGGTGGAAGGAAAACAAAAGAGTGAGAGGAGGAAGAGGAGTAGTGATAGTGAGTGAGCTGAATGAGAGAAGCAGAGCGCAGGAGTTCCAACGGTCGTTGAGGTAGGGATTTGACCACGTGGAAGGGCAGGACCTGCACGATGTGGAGAACGAATGGGAGACATTCAGAGATGCCTTGTTGAGGTGTTCGATAAATGTGTGTGGTGGGCGGGTGCAGACGGAAGGGCTGCGAGTGGTGGAACGAGGAAGTTAAACTGGCGGTGGCGCAGAAGAGAAGTGCTTTTGAGGAGTGGTTGCAGGCAAAGTCGGTGGTGGCTTATGAGAACTAGCTATATGGAAAAGAGACAGAAGGTAAAGAGAGTGGTGAGGAGAACCAAAATGGACGCTGATGCCAGGTAGGTCAGACGGTTGTTCAAGAATTTTGAAGAGAACAAAAAGAGGCCAAGAGGGTGAGAAATTAAGAGACCGGAAAGGTGGAGGCGGCGAAAGATTGAAACGGCCAGCTGCTCACAGAAAATGGTGGTGTACGGAAAAGGTCGGCCAAGTATTTTAATGAATAGCTGAATGTCGATTATGGCAGACAGGCTGACATTGTGGCGGTGGTGGTGCGCTGATGCCGGTTTTTGGAGAGACTTGCTGCGGACGTTACTAGGGAAGAGGTGCAGGAGGCGATGTAGGTGATGAAAGCAGGGAAAGCCCTGGTTTGGATGACGTTGCTACCGAGTGCCTGCAAAAGATTGGAATAACGATTGTCGAATGGCTGGTGAGGCTACTGAACATTTGTTATGCGGCGGGCGTGGCCGATTGAGTGGCGCAGTGCCTGCTTTGTCCCACTGTATAAGGGCAAAGGCGATAAAAATAAATGCTGCCACTCGAGAGGTATTAGTTTGTTGTGTGTGGTCAGAAAGTTGTATGGGAGAGTGCTGATCAAAAGGATTAGAAAATGTACGGATTGCGCAATTGGAGAAGAACAATATGGCTTTAGGAGTGGTAGAGGGTGTGCCGATCAGATTTTTCAGTGAGGCAGGTCTGTGAGAAGTACATTGCAAAGGGAAAGGATGAGTTCTGGGCCTTCATGGATCTGGGTAAATATTGGGGGATGCATGCGACATCTGCACTTTGGAATTTCTCGTATAGATGTATGACAAGGTCTCGCTCTGAATTGTCTTCGGTAAGGCCCTCCACATCTTCCCATGCGTCATGTGTCTGGTATTCCTCCCAGCTGGCTTTCCGGTAGTTGAATCGAAGTTCCTGTGCGTCGGGATTGTTTGATCGGTTAGTAAGGAACGATGTGATCACTGTCATGTGTTGAAGGCAAGACTCTCCAAACGAGTTGTGGTGCTTATGTCGGGGAACAGATTGATAAATCGATGGCGGCTTCACTTTCGAGAGTGATCTGAGTGGGTTGTCCGTCGTTAAGAAAGACCACGTTCTGATTGTCTATGGTGTCCGCCATTATCAACCCCCTGGGGTCTTCTCATGCATCCCCACACTTCGTGGTAGCTGTTGAAGTCTCCAAGGAGTACAGGATGATGCAGTTGGTTAAGCAAATCGGCCATTAGTGCCTCCGTGAGGTCGTGGTTTCGTGACGAGTAGGTAGATACCACTGTAATAGGTCTTGAGATACATATCTTCACTGCGACAGCTTGGAGTTCTGTTCTCAGAGGGAGGAGGTGATGAGGTATGCTTTGATGGATCATAAGTGCCACTCCGCCATGTGCAGTCACATTATTGTGACCTTCGCAACGATGTACGACATATTGAGGGATTTCAAAGGTGGCGGTGTTACGGAGTTTGATTTCCTGGAGGCCTACCACCAAAGGTTAATGGGTGGAGATTAGCGATAATAATTGATCTTCCAAGTCCCTGGCAATTCCAGTGAAGTATTGTACTGTTCATTTCGGATCTGGAGCGGTCGCGTGGTTTGTAGGAACTTATGTGATGTTCGTGTCTATGAGGCGCAGGTGTCTTAGATCGAGGGCGTTCGCAAGAGCGTCCGCTTTCTATAGAACATGATCTAGACTCACTGCGTTCTCGGATGTGAGTGCTCTTGTAGGAGGAGGAGGAACGATCTTTGTATTGGTTGTTTGAGCGCGCGCTTTTCTCTTCTATGGAGTTTTTTTTTAACATTATGATGGGCTGAGTAATAGTCGTTGGTATATTTGAGTCTAGTGCGGTGCATGGTCGATCAGTGGTTTCGGGTATCACTTCTTCGTTGAAGATTGTCAACGCGTCATCTCCCAGGTGATGGTCGTTCTCACTTGTGAGATGTTCTGGTGTCGAGCATGTTACCCGAGGGTTCAATACCTCAACTTGGTTTCCGCTGTGTGCGGTCGCAGTTAAGACTGTGAGGAGTCGTTCAACGCTCTGATCGAAGCAAGCTGTGGTTCGTGGGCCGTTGCTAATCTTTCTACTTCGTGGCGAGAAGGCGTCGTGTACCCCGCGGTCGTCGTCGTCGTCGGATTCTTCGTCTCTTCGCCGTTTGATTTCCGGGTTATTGGACCTCTCTTCTTGGTCGACCGAGGCAGCATCCATTGCAGTGCTCCCATGGGCACTGGTGGACTCATTGCTTGGGACGCCCGCCTTTATTACGGGGGCGGTTGCTGAGCTGGTTGTGGTATTGTTAGCACTGGAGAGGGGTGTTGGGGTCATGGTAATAGGTGGGGTTGACTTAGTTGTAGATTTAACTGCTCTGGCGTTATTCAAATAATGGTGGGTTGGGTTTTCATCGTAAAAGATTTAGATGGCTTGTTTTCTCGTGACTCTAAGATCGGTTTGGATGATTGTATTTGCTTTTTGATCCATGTACTTTAAGCAGTCGCGGTCACCTGCCTCATGGAGGCATTGACAGTGGTAGCATTCAGGTTGGCGAGCTGTGCAGTTTTTTCGGTCGTAAAATTTATTAACCTAAGATAAAGACTCAGACGAAACAAATCCGAGTATTATGCACGTGCGCCAGTGCGCACAGATAGTTTCGTCGAAATTGGTACAAGGTCTACGGCTTCACGGATTAGATCAACTTCAACCGCAACGCGTCACAAGGGTTTATAGCTACGCAGTTGAGGTCAACCCCAGAAACTATATATGGTCCGTGCACGCGCGAGCAAGCACAGACTGAAATAAAACAAACATAAAATCACAAACAAGAACTACCGCACGAATACGCCAGCTTTATAATACATGACAAAATTGTTGATCGTGAAGAAAGAAGTAAGGGCATGATCGTCATGGGCAGAAAACTGCTCAAAATGTTGATTTCGCACTTATTGCTTAAGGGGATAGGGAAGAGGGGGGGCATAAGTCCCTTGGGTCCCCCCAAAAAACTATGAATCACGGAGGGTAACCCAAGTCCCCCAGGTCTTCCCGCGCTCCCCGGGTTTCCTGAGACCCTCGTCTCATCTCATCTCGGCTTGTCTCGAATAATTTCGGCTGGTTTCGGCTCGTTGCGACCAACACGACTCGCCTCAACATGTTTCGACTGATCTCGACGCATTTCGACCAGCCTCGACGCGACCCTCGCCCTCTGTGCCAGTAATCTGCGGACTGTAATAATGAATTGTTCTACTCAAGCATATCACATGTATTCACTTTTCTGTGAATGGGTTTTACAGCGTGGGAAGGGGGAGCAGGGTTCAGAAGGGCCTCAAGCGGGTCCCAAAGTTTCTCTAGGGGGTCTCAAAGGGTCTCGACAGTGTCCCAAAGGGCCCCGGAAGGGTCCAAATGAGTTTCCCCAAATCCTCTTGGTCGTCCAAGTCCCTCGGGCCTCTGCAGTCCCGCGGGTACCCCGTACTCCCGAATCACTTAGTCTCAACCAGTCTCGGCTCGTCTCGACTCATCGTCTCGCCAGTGGACTCGTCTCCACTCGCCTCAACCTGCCTCGACTCTCCTCGTCCCCTCCTTGGGGTAGATGGATGATTATTCATTTTATAGATCATTAACACTTTATTTTAGTATTTTAGTATTACTTCTTGCTTGAACTCTATTACTTTTCTCTGCCCTTTTTTCATTGTGATAGATTTTGAATTGGTTATTATTATTTGTATCGAGGTTGGTTGAGACAAGGTGACCCAGGGAGGGAAGGTTTTCGTGGGACCCGCGTGACTCGGGGACCCGGGGGACTTGGGAGACCAGGTGGATTCGGGGGGATCCACTTGGACCTTTCTGGGGCCCTTTGGGTTACCCTTGAGACCCTTTAGGAGCCTTTTGAGGAACTGCGGGACCCTTTAGAGGCCCTTCTGAATCCTGGAACCTCTGCTCCCCCCTCCCAGCGCTGTAAAACCCATACACAGAAGAATGTTTATGTGAGATGCTTGAGTGGAACAAATAACCATTACAGTCCGCGGATTGCTGGCGCAGAGGGCGTGGGTCGCGTCAAGGCTGATCGAGGTGCGTCGAGATCAGTCGAAACATGTTGAGGCGAGTCGAGTTGGTCGCGACGAGCCGAAACTGAACGAAATGATTCGAGACAAGCCGAGATGAGCTGAGGCGAGGGGTCTCGGTGGACTCGGAGAGCTCGGGAAGACCCGGAGGACATGGGTCACCCTCCGGGATTCATCGGGCTCTTTTGCGACCCAAGGGACCAATGCCCCC
>SDVV010041364.1:0-10445 GCA_016164225.1 Gammarus roeselii | reverse complement strand
ATGTATATATACAAGCCTAAAATGACGGTCACGAGAGGCGTAGTGCACTAGCCAGATACACTGCAAAATTATTTTCAACCTCGCAGCTCCAAGCTCTTTTTCAGACACTGTCTTGAGTGCAGGAGGCACCCTAGCTAGCAGGGAAATGAGTGGCAGGGAATTATCAGTGTCCTCATTGGAGAACAGTTTGCTGATGAGGAAACGGTATCATAAGGAGGAAACCGTGAGTCATGGAAGAGAACGCTAGTAACTAAGGAGATAACAGTGAGCTGTGGAGCAAACCCACTGCTGTGAGTTTATACCTAAAATGAGCATACAGAGAGCTAAGGAGCAAACCTACTTTTGTGAGTTCATAACTATAATGAACATAGAGTGAGCTAAGGAGGAAACCCACTTCTGTGAATTCATAACTATAATGAGCATACAGTGAGCTAAGGAGCAGACCCACTACTGTGAGTTCATAACTATAATGAGCAAACAGTGAGCTAAGGAGCCAACCTACTTCTGTGAGTTCATAACTATACTGAACATACAGTGAGCTAAGGAGGAAACCTACTCCTGTGAGTTAATAACTATGATGAGCATACAGTGAGCTTAGAAGCAAACCAATTGCTTTGAGTTCATAACTATAATGAGCATCTCATGAACAGAGAACTGCAACAAGGATATAAAGTCGTGTCTGTGATGAGGCACAATTATGTCGAGCTATTTTTGGTGGGGAGGGGCCCATTCTGAGCTGAAACAACATCAGCTACCATATGGTAACCCCTCCGGTTGGGAGGAGCAACATTCTACAGCGCTCACTTATTTGCGTAAGCATTAACTTTTTCAAAGCTCAGAACGCTCACTTTTAGAGTTAAATAGCGCTTATTTCAATCTTCTACAAACGATCAATGTATGGAGAGAAACATTAACAATTGGCACCAGCTTCTTTGAAGACAGTGTTGCTACAAGAGAGTAACATTAACAATTGGTACCAGCTTTGTTGAAGCTAGTGTTGCTACATGAGGGTAACCTTAACAATCTGAACCAGCTTCGTCAAAGCTAGTGTTGATACAAGAGAATAACATTAACAATTGGCACCAGCTTCTTTGAAGCCAGTGTTGCTACAAGAGAGTAACATTAGCAATCAGTACCGGCTTCGTTAAAGCTAGTGTTGGTACAAGAGAGTAACCTTAACAATTGTTACCAGCTTCGATAAAGCTTGTGTTGCTACAAGAGAGTAACCTTTACAATCGGTACCAGCTTTGTTAAAGCTAGTGTTGCTACAAGCGGGTAACATTAACGACTGGTCCCAGCTTCGTTTAAGCAAATGTTGCTACAAGAGAGTAACATTAACAATCGGTACCAGCTTCGTTAATGCTAGTGTTGCTACAAGAGAGTAACATTAACTATTGCTAGCAGCTCTGTTAAAGATAGTGTGGCTAAAACAAAGTAACATTAACAACGGCACCAGCTTCGTTAAAGCTAGTTTTGATACATGAGAGTTACATTACCATTCAGTACCAGCTTCATTGAAGCTAGTGTTGTTTCAAGAGAGTTGCATCAACAATTGATAACATCTTCTTTAAAGCTAGTGTTGCTACAAGAGAGTAACATTAACAATTGGTACCAGCTTCGTTAAAACTAGTGTTGCTAAAAGGGAGTAACATTAACGATCGGTACCAGCTTCGGTAGAGCTAGTGTTGCTAAACGAAAATAACATTAACAATTGGTACCAGCTTCGTCGTTAGAGCTAGTGTTGCTACATGAGAGAAACATTAACAGTTGGTTCCAGCTTTGTTAAAGCTAGTGTTGCTAGAAGAGAGTAACTTTAACAATCGGTACCAGCTTCGTTAAAGCTAGTGTTGCTACACAAGAGCAACATAAACAATTGGTACCAGCTTCGTTAAAAATAGTGTTGCAAGAAGTGAGTAAAATTAACTATTGGTACCAGATTCGTTAGAGCTAGTATTGCTACAAGCGAGTAACATTTACAGTTGGTACCAGCTTCGTTAAAGCTAGTGTTACTACAAGAGATTAACCTTAGCAATCGGAACCAGCTTCGTTAAAGCTAGGGTTGCTACATAAGAGAAAATTAAAAATCGGTTCCAGCTTCGTTAACCCAAGTGTTGCTACAAGAGAGTAATATTACCAGTCGGTACAAGCTTCGTTTAAGCTAGTGTTGCTACAAAAGAGTAACACCAACAATCGGTACTAGCTTCATCAAAGCTAGTGTTGCTACGAGCGAGTAACATTAACGATCGGTACCAGCTTCGTTAAAGCTAGTGTTGGAACAAGAGAGTAACATTAACAATCAGTACCAGCTTCGTTAAAGCTAGTGTTGCTGCAAGAGAGTAACATCACCAATTGGTACCAGCTTCGTTAAAGCTAGTGTTGCCAAAATATAGTAACATTAACAATTGGTGCCAGCTTCGTTAAAGCTAGTGTTGCTACATGAGATTAACATTTGCAATTGCTACCAGCTTCGTTAAAGCTAGTGTTGCTACATGAGAGTAACATTAACAATCGGTACAAGCTTCGTTAAAGCTAGTGATGCTACAATAGAGTTATATCAACAATCGGTACCAGCTTCGTTAAAGCTAGTTCTGCTACATGCGAGTAACATTAAAATTCGGTACCAGCTTCGTTGAATCTAGTGTTGCTACAGGAGAGTAACATCAACAATTGGTAACATCTTCGTTAAAGCTAGTGTTGCTACAAGAGAGTATCATTAACAATTGGTACCAGCTTCGTTAAAACTAGTGTTGCTACAAGGGAGTAAACCTAACAATCGGTACCAATTTCGGTAGAGCTAGTGTTGCTAAACGAAGGTAACATTAACAATTGGTACCAGCTTCATCGTTAGAGCTAGTGTTTCTACAAAAGAGAAACATTAACAATTGGTTGCAGCTTCGTTGAAGCTAGTGTTGCTAGAAAAGAGTAACATTAACAATCGGTACCAGCCTCGTTAAAGCTAGTGTTGCTACAAAAGAGTAACATTACCAATTGGTACCAGCTTCGTTAAAGCTAGTGTTGCTACAAGAGAATAACCTTAACAATCGGAACCAGCCTCGTTAAAACTAGTGTTGCTACAAGAGAGTAGCATTAACAATTGCTACCAGGTTCGTTAAAGCTAGTGTTGCTACATGAGAGGTACATTAACAATCGGTTACAGCTTCGTTAAATTTAGTGCTGCTACAAGAGAGTAATATTATTAGTCGGTACAAGCTTCGTGACAGCTAGTGTTGCTACAAGAAAGTAACATTAGAAACGGTACCAGCTTCGTAAAAATCTAGTGTTGCTACAAGAGAGTACTATCACTAATTGGTACCAGCTTCGTTAAAGCTAGTGTTGCTGCAAGAGAGTAACATTACCAATTGGTACCAGCTTCGTTACAGCCAGTGTTGCCACAAGAGAGTAACATTAACAATTGGTGCCAACTCCGTTGAAGCTAGTGTTGCTATATGAGATTAACATTTGCAATTGCTACCAGCTTCGTTAAAGCTAGTGTTGTTACATGAGATTAACATTAACAATTGCTACCAGCTTCGTTAAAGCTAGTGTTGCTACATGCGAGTAAATTACCAATCGGTTATAGCTTTGTTAACCCAAGTGTTGCTACAAGAGAGTAATTTTAACAGTCCGTACAAGCTTCGTTAAAGCTAGTGTTGCTACAAGAGAGTAACATCTACAATCGGTAATAGCTTCGTTGAAGCTAGTTTGCTACGAGCGAGTAACATTAACGATCGGTACCAGCTTCGTTAGAGCTAGTTTTGGAACAAGAGAGTAACATTAACAGTCGGTACCAGCTTCGTTGAAGCTAGTGTTGCTACAGGAGAGTAACATTAACAATCGGTACCAGCTTTGTTAAAGCTAGTGTTGCTACAAGAGAGAAACATTAACAATCAGATCCAGCTTCGTTGAAGCTAGTGTTGCTACAAGAGGGTAACATTAACAATCGGCACCAGCTTCGTTAAAGCTAGTGTTGCTTTAAGAGAGTAACATTAACAATCAGTACCAGCTTCGTTAAAGCTAGTGTTGCTACAGGAGAGTAACATTAACAATCGGTACCAGCTTCGTTCCAGCTTCGTTAGAGCTAAAGTTGCAACAATAGAGTAACATTAACAATCGGTGCCAGCTTCGTTAAAGCTAGTGTTGCTACAAGAGAGTAACATTAACAATCGGCCCTAGCTTCGTTAAAGCTAGTGTAGCTACATATGAGTAACATTAACAATCGGTACCAGCGTCGTTAAAACCAGTGTTGCTACATGAGAATAACATTAACAATCGGCACCAGCTTCGTTAAAGCTAGTGTTGCTACAAGAGGGTAACATTAACAATCGGCACCAGCTTCGTTAAAGCTAGTGTTGCTTCAAGAGAGTAACATTAACAATCAGTACCAGTTTTGTTAAAGCTAGTGTTGCTACAGGAGAGTAACATTAACAATCGGTACCAGCTTCGTTCCAGCTTCGTTAGAGCTAAAGTTGCAACAATAGAGTAACATTAACAATCGGTACCAGCTTCGTTAAAGCTAGTATTGCTACAAGAGAGAAACATAAACAATCGGCACCAGCTTCGTCATAGCTAGTGTTGCTACAGGAGAGAAACATTAACAATCGGTACCAGCTTCGTTGAAGCTAGTGTTGCTACAAAAGGGTAACATTAACAATCGGTACCAGCTTCGTTAAAGCTAGTGTTGCTACAAGCGAGTAACATTAACAATCGGCACCAGCTTCGTTGAAGCTAGTGTTCCTACATGAGAGTAACATCAACAATCGGTATCAGCGTCGTTAAAACCAGGGTTGCTACATGAGAATAAAATTAACAATTGGTACCAGCTTCGTTTAAGCTAGTGTTGATACAAGTGAGTGACATTAACTATTGCTAGCAGCTTCGTTAGAGCTAGTGTTGCTGCAAGAGAATAACTTTAACAATCGTTACCAGCTTCGTTAAAGCTAGTGTTGCTACAAGAGAGTATGATTAACAATTGGTACCAGTTTCTTTAAAGCTAGTGTTGCTTCATGAGAGTAGTATTAACAATCAGTACCAGCTTCGTTAAAGCTAGTGTTTCTACAAGAGAGTAACATTAACAATGGGTACCAGCTTCGTTAAAGCTACTTTGCTACAAGAGAGTATCATTAACAATTCGTACCAAGTTCGTTAAAGCTAGTGTTGCTACAAGAGAGTAACATTAACAATTGGTACCAGCCTCGTTAAAGCTAGTGTTGCTACAAGGAAGTAACATTAATAATTGGTCCCAGCTTCGTTAAAGCTAGTGTTGCTACAAGAGAGTAACATCAACAATCGGTACCAAATTCGTTGAAGCTAGTGTTGCTACAAGTGTTCCTACAAGTGTTGTTACAAGTTTTGCTACAAGTGTTGCTACAAGTGTTGCTACAAGAAGGAGAACCCGTAAACATCCTCGAAGATTTGGATCCCAAATTTCCTCAATGATGAAACCCATTCATAAAATGGGCCGTCGTTTCATACGTAAAGTATGTTAAATTTGGTTGGGCTACGCTAAATTTCATCACGTTGAGCAAGGCTAGTAAACATTTATGGCCAGGTTTTACTAGAGAACACCCAATCAAAAATATCAGCGATAGAAACTGAGGACTATATTAAGGATTTCCACCGAGACGCGGATTAAGATGATCCTCTCACAGTGTCGAGTTACGCTCCTGCATCAAGGTGCTGCAATAATTCAAGCGGCCATCAGTAAGGTTCTCTTGCTTAGAAATCTCAATCGATAAAAAAAATGTTTCATTATTTCCGTCGCTGCTACAGCATCGACGAGACCGGACAGCTGGTGGTTGTGACTAGCGGCATCTCAGGCAGCTGCTGAAACGGGTAGCTTAATAGAGAGCTATTCGAAGGGGGCAAATGAAAACGTTGAATGACATTTCCGATATTCTAACTGTTTTTAATATATATATTTTGTATATAAATTTTTTCGCTTATACAGCTTGTTGCAGCGTAGCTGCCACCTGATTAAATGGCAAGTCCACGGCGCTTAGGACGTGCCTAATAATCATTTACTAAACCGAATAGAATGTCACACTCGGTGTCAGGCTGGCGTACCTACAACCTCCAGCTCCAAATGGACGTCTGATGTGAGTTGAGCCCGAAACGCTACCCACTCGGCCACCGATGGAAAATATATGTTTTTTTCCAGTTTACTCACCGAAGTGGAAGACAGATGTAGTCACGTATTGGTCATGAAGTCAATATAATATCATGTATTCAAATTTCCGTGCCAAACAAAAAAAATCTATGATGTATGATGTTCCTATGCCTCTTTCTGTTTGATTTCATGTTGAAACAACTTTTTGGATCAGAAAATCAGCTCTTAAAAAACGACCGGGAAGAAATCTGGACACATTCGGCCACATTCGAGCTCACCGCAAAAAATCTGGAAATGTCCCTGTTATCGATTAGCTCTAAAAATCATTTTGTATACAGGAATCCTTCTTGTGTGACTCCGTATCATAGGTATAGAAGAGAGTTAGGTAAGGAAGTATCCAGTCCCGATAACTTTTCTTGTTGACAACCTCGCGCAGAAGAGACAGAAATCGCGTACAAATGTCAGTCACTATCGTGCCTCTTGTCCCAATTAAAGTTACCATTAGGCAGTCCCACTCGGTTTGATGAAAGTAACTTGAGTGAAAGCTGTACGGCATTGAAAAAAAAACATTTTCTGGATGGTACAGAATAAGCAAAGGATTTTTTTTTTCGAGGGAATGGGGCAGCATCGAGAAAAAAAATTCACTCTCGAGTGCCGGGAACACCAACAAGAAAATATGGCACTGTCGAGGGAAACAGGGTCGATCTTGTAGAGGGATCAGTCACTCAAACTCTCGGGAAGGCATCAGAAAGATATATACAGAACTGTACCTTGTTATAGGAACAGCTCCGAGTAAAGAAACAGATTCGACGTATACAGAATATTGATGAGCCTAAGGAGCCCCGCTATCTTGTCTAACTCTCTAAAGGAATAAATTGCGGAGCGAGAAGGATTCCGGGTCGTGATTCCCTCAGTTGAAGAAGAAGCATCAGGTTTCAGTACATTTAGAGTCTGGCAAATAAATATTTGTAGACCAGACGCGACAAAAGAGCACAAATAAGGTATTGGAATTATTCTCATAAATTTCATGCGCTTATTGTTTGGGAAAAGAATGGTAACTTGATCCGGCCTTATTGAAAGACGAGAATAAAAACAAGGTGTATTAATATCAGTTCCTCTCCTAGTCCTAAACAGTCAAGCCATCGGCTTATTTGAACTGAAATTCTGGCGTAATTCCCTGGTTGTTTTCAGTGTAAAAACCTAAACAAAAGACCACCTCTATACTGATATAGTGTTTAGTACGATGACCGACCCTTGACTGGTACAGTGGGTCCCACATTTTTTCGCTAACCTCACAACTAGGATAGTGCATACCCACAGTATCATGGCCGCTCTCGAGTGGTATTGAGTGAGTTCCCAATATAATGATCGCAATCCACTGTTACAGTGTGAACCCACAGTATGCTGGTTACCCCTCGACAAGTATAGTGAGTGCCCACATTACCCTGGCCGCCCCTCGACCTTTGTAGTGCATGCCCTCAGTTTGTTGGCCGCTCCCCGTCTGTTAAAGTGAGCGCCAATATAGTGTGTAGCCTCACTATTCTGTCTAGCCCTAAAATGATACAGTGTGTCCTCTCAGTAAGCTGGCCGCCGCTCGACTGGTATATCTAGTGCACGTATTTAGTATCGTCCCGTTCATCGAATAATAAAGCGGAATCCTGTCCGCAATCCGACTGGCGCAGTGCGTGCCCACATTATCTTTCACGCCGCACCTCCAACACAAAAGGAGGTGCTTGTATGGCAGCGTGCAGTGGTCTTTGATTGATTGGGCAGAGCGTGCATTACTCGTGAGATCGTAAACGGGGGCAAATCTGAAAGTCAGAGATACTAAGTGTTGTGAGAGTTCTTTTAGTGCGGTATGAACAACATTTTGAATATGATCTTGCTGGCACAAAAAGAATGATCGTTTTACCGGAGCCCGAGTTTAATGACTCCAACGGTAGTGCCGGGGGAGCTTTTGAAATGAAAGTAGGAAGAATTATGCTCAGTTGAGCACTATGAGTAACCTTTAGGCGGCAGAAACAATTTGAAGTACAAGACGAAGAGAGTGCATTTGATCCAAAATGTTTTCCTGCGTGAATTTGTTCAAAACGTAGGACGTCATTCGATGTCATCTGGACGACGACATTGACATGATCTCCATGTGAATAGTGGATAGTGACAGATATAGATACAGACCTTAGGTAGCATCCCCCAGAAAGGGGGGTGGCCGACGGCATAGCGCGCCTCACACCCTGACACGCTCACACACACACAACTTAGCCTTTTGTGCTAAAGGGTCCGGCCGGTACCCCCGCAACATACACTCTGGGTCAAGAGTGCAGTCCGAGGTTCCGTCGTCAGCAGCAGGGTCCGACAGTTTTCACTGGTTTACCCCTGTCGCGTCATAGTGACCCCCCCCACCCACACCCACGACCATCCTGACAACGGGATTCCAAGGGCGGAAAAGCACATCAGAGCAGCGTCAAAATCAACCATTCACAACCATTCTCTACTCACGCCTGTTCATATCACGCTCTCTCGCCACCTCCACATTCATGTCTCTCCTTCCTTCATGGATGGTGAATATTTGAATATTTATTGATAATTTAATGATGATCGAAGTGAACTGGAAATAAAGGGTCTTTGCAATATGTTGAGGAAATAACTTAAGGATAGTCACAGTACTGCTGATGCTGGGCGATTGGTTACGTTGACTAGTTTACGTGGTTGGATTACCAATGAATGTTTGAAAGTTACAAATAACGATTTGAATTGTGTAGCCAAACTGACAATTAATTTGTTCTGGGAATTTTTATACACAATTTGTCTTGGTATGGGAGGGTAATTAACATTTAATTGACTTATTACATACCCAAAAACATTAGTCACAGAGAACTTTTCAAAATGATCATAACAAAGGTCTGCATATGCATTTAACGCACTGTTGAATTACCTTTGTAGTTGTCTTTATCTTCATTAAGCAGTCTCATTACTGCCATAAATGCTGCAACCTTCTACGGTAGTAGCATCCGAACCAAGTACCGACGATGTTAACACAATATTCTTTGCTTTTGTTTTATTTATTTTTAAATTGCAAAGATATCATTACCAACCTCTGAAAGAAAGTCCTCTTCTCTACAAGATGCCTTCTGTCACATTCCTTGCCATGCTTTCTCTGTCCAGTCAGCGAGTATGAGGCAAAATACACTGCTGTGTAGACACTGATTTAAATGTCATACATTATTGTTCTTCGATGTATGGGAGCCTACACTCAAGGGCCGAGGACGCTTCATCATTATCATTAGTATCAACACAATATCAATTAGTATAAACTCAATATCAAATCATACCCCAGCACGTCCACGGTGTGCTGCATTACCATTTTCACGACCGTGCCATTATCACGTTTATAATCATGACCCTGTAGGTACTAGAGATGCTGATATAACAGATTAACTACCGAATCAATTATCACACATGACATCAGAACCTACCTCGTACTCAGGATGCTTCAGTAAGACCATTACTACGCTGCCGTTACATCTCTTGTCTTCATAACCCTGCACGTACTCAGATTAGTGCAATTTCACCACAACTAATGTGACATTCTCCTTCTTGTCATCATAACCCTGCGCGTACTATGGATGGTGCAGTACCACCATTACTACCGTGTCATTATCCTCCTTGCTATCTAACTGTAAACCTGAACGTACTCAGGATGTTGCAGTACCACCATAACTACCAGGATGTTGCAGTACCACCATAACTAGCAGGATGTTGAAGTACCACCATAACTACCAGGATGCTGCAGTACCACCATATCAACCAAGCCATTATTGTTATTGCGTCCACGCTACACGACCTTAGGATGCCAAAAGTACATCTTAACTACAGAGCTCCTATTACCGTCCCCGGCTTGAACCTTGGTAAGTCCCTCCCTGACTGCAGCCAGTTAGTACCAGCTGTGGCTCACTGCGTTCAAGCGCTAATAAGCCTTAACAAAGGCTCATAAAGACTTGGTGGCATGGACGGGTAAGGGGTAGGGGAGGAGGTGCAAAGGGATGGAAGGGGTTGGCAGCTCGTTAAGCAGGATGCCGACCATGAACGATGCTTTCCGCTAAGAATGGGAGTGGGTGAGAGTGTGGGGAGGAGTTAGCTGGTCAGAGTATATGTGAGTGGGTGGCGGGATGAATGAGTGAGCCAGTTGATTAGTGAGTGGTTCAGGGGATGAGTGAGTAAGTGGGGGAGGAGTTAGTCGGTAGATGGATGTGAGAGGGCTTAGGGATGAATAAGTGGGTTAAGAAGGAGCGAGCAAAAAAAATTTCACCGCCCAAGGGCAAATAATCGTATTGTATAA
>SDVV010041363.1:0-10445 GCA_016164225.1 Gammarus roeselii | reverse complement strand
AAGCGCAAGCTCTGTTTACACCAATAACAAGAGCAAGCACCGTTTACACCAATAATAAGCGCAAGCTCTGTTTACACCAATAACAAGGGGAGCTATGTTTACACCAATAACAAGGGCAAGCTCTGTTTACACCAATAACAAGGCCAAGCTCTGTTTACACCAATAACAAGGGCAAGGTCTGTTTACACCAATAACAAGGCCAAGCTCTGTTAACACCAATAACAAGGGCAAGCTCTGTTTACATCAATAACAAGGCCAAGCTCTGTTTACACCAATAACAAGGGCAAGCTCTGTTTACACCAATAATAAGGGCAAGCTCGGTTTACACCAATAACAAGGCCAAGCTCTGTTTACACCAATAACAAGGGCAAGGTCTATTTACACCAATAACAAGGCCAAGCTCTATTTACACCAATAACAAGGGCAAGCTCTGTTTACACCAATAACATGAGCAAGCTCTGGTTACGCCAATAACAAGGGCACGCTCTGTTTACACCAATAACAAGGGCAAGCTCTGTTTACACCAATAACAAGGGCAAGCTATGCTTACACCAATAACAAGGGTAAGCTCTGTTTACACCAATAACAAGGGCAAGCTCTGTTTACATCAATAACAAGGCCAAGCTCTGTTTACACCAATAACAAGGGCAAGCTCTGTTTACACCAATAACAAGGGCAAGCTCGGTTTACACCAATAACAAGGCCAAGCTCTGTTTACACCAATAACAAGGGCAAGGTCTATTTACACCAATAACAAGGCCAAGCTCTATTTACACCAATAACAAGGGCAAGCTCTGTTTACACCAATAACATGAGCAAGCTCTGGTTACGCCAATAACAAGGGCACGCTCTGTTTACACCAATAACAAGGGCAAGCTCTGTTTACACCAATAACAAGGGCAAGCTATGCTTACACCAATAACAAGGGTAAGCTCTGTTTACACCAATAACAAGGGCAAGCTCTGTTTACATCAATAACAAGGCCAAGCTCTGTTTACACCAATAACAAGGGCAAGCTCTGTTTACACCAATAACAAGGCCAAGCTCTGTTTACACCAATAACAAGGGCAAGGTCTGTTTATACCAATAACAAGGCCAAGCTCTGTTAACACCAATAACAAGGGCAAGCTCTGTTTACAGCAATAACAAGGGCAAGCTCTGTTTACACCAATAACAAGGGCAAGCTCTATTTACACCAAAAACAAGGGCAAGTTCTGCTTACACCAATAACAAGGATAAGCTCTGTTTACACCAATAACAAGGGCAAGCTCTGTTTACACCAATAACAAGGCCAAGCTCTGTTTACACCAATAACAAGGGCAAGCTCTGTTTACACCAGTAACAGGGGCAAGCTCTGTTTACAGCAATAACAAAGGCAAGCTCTGTTTACACCAATAACAAGGGCAAGCTCTATTTACACCAATAACCAGGGCAAACTCTGTTTACACCAATAACAAGGGCAAGCGTTGTTTACACCAATAACAAGGTCAAGCTCTGTTAACACCAATAACAAGGGAAAGTTCTGTTTACACCAATAACAAGGGCAAGCTCTGTTTACATCAATAACAAGGGCAAGATTTGTTTACACCAATGACAAGGGCAAGCTCTGTTTACACCAATGACAAGGGCAAGCTTTGTTTACACCAATAACAAGGGCAAGCTCTATTTACACCAATAACAAAGGCAAGCTCTGTTTACATAAATAATAAGCGCAAGCTCTGTTTACACCAATAACAAGGGCAAGCTCTGCTTACACCAGTAACAAGGGTAAGCTCTGTTTACACCAATAACAAAGGGAGCTATGTTTACACCAATAACAAGGGAAAGCTCTGTTTACACCAATAACAAGGGCAAGATCTGTTTACATCAATAACAAGGGCAAGCTTTGTTTACACCAATAACAAGGGCAAGCTCTGTTTACACCAATAACAAGGGCAAGCTCTGCTTACACCAGTAACATGGGTAAGCTCTGTTTACACCAATAACAAAGGCAAGCTTTGTTTACACCAATAACAAGGGCAAGCTTTGTTTACACCAATGACAAGGGCAAGCTCTGTTTACACCAATAACATGGGCAAGCTCTTGTTACGCCAATAACAAGAACATGCTCTGTTTACACCAATAACAAGGGCAAGCTCTGTTTACACCAATAACAAGGGCAAGCTCTGTTTACACCAATAACAAGGGCAAGCTTTGTTTACACCAATGACAATGGCAAGCTCTGTTTGCACCAATAACAAGGCCAAGCTCTGTTAACACCAATAACAAGGGAAAGCTCTGTTTACACCAATGACAAGGGCAAGCTTTGTTTACACCAATAACAAGGGCAAGCTCTATTTACACCAATAACAAAGGCAAGCTCTGTTTACATAAATAATAAGCGCAAGCTCTGTTTACACCAATAACAAGGAGGGCAAGCTCTGTTTACACAAATAACAAGGCCAAGTACTGTTTACAGCAATAACAAGGGCAAGCTCTGTTTACACCAATAACAAGGGCAAGCTCTGTTTACACCAATAACAAGGCCAAGCTCTGTTAACACCAATAACAAGGGAAAGCTCTGTTTACACCAATAACAAGGGCAAGCTTGGTTTACATCAATAACAAGGGCAAGCTTTGTTCACACAAATAACAAGGGCAAGCTCTGTTTACACCAATAACAAGGGCAAGCTCTGTTTACACCAATAACAAGGGCAAGCTCTGTTTACACCAATAACAAGGGCAAGCTCTGTTTGCACCAATAACAAGGCCAAGCTCTGTTAACACCAATAACAAGGGAAAGCTCTGTTTACACCACTAACAAGGGCAAGCTCTGTTTACATCAACAACAAGGGCAAGCTTTGTTTACACCAATAATAAGGGCAAGCTCTGTTTACACCAATAACAAGGGCAAGCTCTGTTTACACCAATGACAAGGGCAAGCTCTGTTTACACCAATAAAAGGGCAAGCTCTGTTTACACCAATAACAAGGGCAAACTCTGTTTACACCAATAACAAGGGCAAGCTTTGTTTACACCAATAACAAGGGCAAGCTCTATTTACACCAATAACAAAGGCAAGCTCTGTTTACACCAATAATAAGTGCAAGCTCTGTTTACACCAATAACAAGAGCAAGCACCGTTTATACCAATAATAAGCGCAAGCTCTGTTTACACCAATGACAAGGGGAACTATGTTTACACCAATAACAAGTGAAAGCTTAGTTTACACCAATAACAAGGGCAAGCTCTGTTTACACCAATAACAAGGGCAAGCTCTGCTTACACCAGTAACAAGGGTAAGCTCTGTTTACACCAATAACAAAGGCAAGCTCTGTTTACACCAATGACGAGGGCAAGCTCTGTTTACACCAATAACATGGGCAAGCTCTTGTTACGCCAATAACAAGGACACGCTCTGTTTACACCAATAACAAGGGCAAGCTCTGCTTACACCAGTAACAAGGGTAAGCTCTGTTTACACCAATAATAAGCGCAAGCTCTGTTTAGACCAGTCATAAGCGCAAGCCCTGGTTATTCCAATAATGTTTGTAAGCCTCATAGTTTGAACACACTTCGCTCCATTATGGAGTTTCCTCTCACCAAAGGGTATTTATTTTAATGTTAATAATTTTCGTCAAAAGAACCCCATTTTAAACACATGATTTAATTTGCAATGTCTGCTAAATAAATATCCGTGAAAAATTACAAGTATTGACTGTGAACAATATATAACGTAGAGGAATAATTATGTTAAAATAAGCTACAATCACCATAGCGTTAAGAAAGATAAATGCGAACAACGGTCAGAGTGCACTATAAATGTGCTGAAATAGATCTAGCTAAAATGTGCGACGCTCACATGAGCTTAAAATGTGCTGTGCTTTATTGAGCTACCAGAGCATTTGCTCGAATTAGTTACAAACGTTGTATGTTCGAATAGACTAGAACGTACGACAAGCAAATAAGGTGTAAGCACACTTCGCTCAAATGAGCTGTTATAAAAGGGTATAAAACTCACATAAGCCGGAGCGTATTACACACGAATACGCTAAAAATCGCCCGGAATCTCACAGAGCACATCACTCTCAAAGAGTACATCACGCTCAGAGAGCACATCACTTTCAGAGAGCACATCACTGTCAGAGAGCACATCACTCTCCGAGAGCACATCACTGTCAGAGAGCACATCACTGTCAGAGAGCACATCACTCTCAGAGAGCACATCACTCTCAGAGAGCATGTCACTCTCGGAGAGCACATCACTCATAGAGAGCACATCATTCTCAGAGAGCACATTGCTCTCAGAGAGCACATCACTCTCAAGGAGCACATCACTCTCAAAGAACACATCACGCTCAGAGAGTACATCGCTCTCAGAGAGCACATCACTCACAGAGAGCATATCACTCTGAGAGCACATCACTATCAGAGGGCACATCACTCTCAGAGAGCACATTACTCTCTAAGAGCAGATCACTCTCAAAAAGCAAATCACTCGCTCAGAGAGCACATCACTTGCAGAGAGCACATCACCCAGAGAGCCCATCACTCTCAGAGAGCACATCACTCAAAAAGCACATCACTCTCAGAGAGCACAACACTCTCAGAGAGCACATCACTCTCAGGGAGCATATCAATCATAGAAAACACATCACTCAGAGAGCACATCACTCAGAGAGCACATCACTCTCAGAGAGCACATCACTCTCAGAGAGCACATTACTCTCAGAGAGCAGATCACTCACAGATAGCAGATCACTCTCTCAGAGAGCACATCACTCTCAGAGAGCCCATCACTCAGAGAGCACATCACTCTCAGAGAGCACATCACTTAGAGAGCACATAACTCTCAGAGAGCACGTCACTCTCAGGGAGCACATCACTCAGAGAGCACCTCACTCTCAGAGAGCACATCACCCTCAGAGAGAACATCAGTCTCAGAGAGCACATCTTTTTTAAAGAGCACATCACTATTAGAAAGCACATCACTCTCAGATAAGCCAGGATTGCCTTACACTCAAATACTCGCAAAACATAAAGCGCTCAAATAAGATAGAAACGAGTTGCACTCACATAGTCAACATGCGTTTCAGTCTCAACCAATACAAGAATGCGTTGTTCTTAAATAACCGGAAAGCACATGGTAAGTTATGCCGCTCACCAACACTCTATTTAATATCGTTATCGCACGACCCTATTGTTAGGGTGCGTGCAAGCAATAAAAAACTGTTGGTTTAACAAGGCATAGCAAAGCTGAGTTCAATTTTTCTTCCATACACTCTAAATAGGTAAAAATGTGAACCTTCATTCCAAATACAAGCACTCAAGCGCATTCTGTCTATCAATATAAATACGGTTAGCACTAATTATTTCACAGCATATTCATTATGAATCATATAATCTATGTGTTTCTTTTCTTCAATAGTACTTTGATTTTCGATGCAGTAGTGAAATGTTCTGGATCAAGTTGGGTCATTGTAGAGAAATGTTTAGGTCTAGTCAGGCTGCTCTTAAAGTACTTTGCTTGTCAGGGCCCTCTTTCTGCTCCGGTGTGCGAGCCTTGTTCACAACATTGACTTATATTGTAATCGGTTGATGTTCATTTGTTATTTAAAATTTGTAAACAAACGTGGTAATAAAGTTTTTAAACGGGTTTCAAGTGTCTCGTTGAGAAACAGGATAAACGTGGGTAAGGGCAAACCCGGTAATTATTTGTCAGGAGGAGTAAATTAGTGAAAGCTGTCGCACCCTGCGGTTGACACTGGTCTCGGCCCTCACTCCTGACCCGAAATTTTTCTTGCGGGGTCTGGCCGGACCCTTAGAACCATAGGATCAAGTTTTGGTACGAGTGTTAGTGCATGAGAGGAGTGTGAGGCTCGTTTTGCCGTCTGCTACCCCTCCTGGGGATTTGACTATGCGTCTGTAACTGTATCCGTATCAAAATACCATTAAAAAACGGTCAAATTATTTTTTGAATTGAAATTCAAAATGCGTCTGAGCGGATATTGTTAGCCTAGGTAATGATCAACAATGTAAAAAAATCAATAATCTTTGACAATACAAATCATAAACTACTTGGTTACGGATATAATATTTCATGAGAATAAATATTACTCGTTGAACTCTACATCAGCCAGCAGCGGTTAATAGAAATCGAGGTCCTGCCTTCATCTGATGGTAATGTCCTCTAATACCTGGGGCAATTATAACAGTAACCTTTGTGGTTCATTTTCTACTCTACTGTACGTAGAAAGCAGCAACGAAATATAACGTTGAATTATTCGTGACTCGTAGATGAGCCACTTAAATTTAGCGCTGTTTTATGTGTTTATTAAGTAATGCTCATTGCGCATTGAATACATTAAAGTTAATTCATGACGAACATGCATCACTAAGGAAGTTTCCCATCCGTGAAGAGGCCGAGCCTTGTTCAGTTCACTCTATTCATCTGCCCCCCTGTTGCAGTATCACCCAATTCCAAACAATGAAACAGTCACCCAAACAAACAGCCGTCAATACAACCGCACTTCATCTATTCATCTGCCCCACTGTTGCAGAATCACCTAATTCCAAACAATGAAACAGTCACCCCAACAAACAGCCGTCAATACGGCCGCACTTCATCTATTCATCAGCCCCATGGTTGCAGTATCACCCAATTCCAAACAATGAAACAGTCACCCCAACAAGCAGCCGTCAATACCGCCACATTTCATCAATTCATCTGCCCTACTGTTGCAGTATCACCCGATTCCAAATAATGAAACAGTCACCCCAACAAACAGCCGTCAATACCGCCGCACTTCATCTATTCATCAGCCCCACGGTTGCAGTATCACCCAATTCCAAATAATGAAACAGTCACCCCAGCAAACAGCTGTCAACACCGCCGCACTTCATCCATTCATCTGCCCCCCTGTTGCAGTATCACCCAATTCCAAACAATGTAACAGTCACCACAAAAAACAGCTGTCAATACCGCCGCACTTCATCTATTCATCTGCCCCCCTTGTTGCAGTATCACATAATTCCTAACAATGAAACAGTCACCCCAACGAACAACCGACAATACCGCTGCACTTCATCTGTTCATCTGCCCCCCTGTTGCAGTATCACCCAATTCCAAACAATGAAACAGTCACCCCAACAAACAGCCGTCAATACAACCGCACTTCATCTGTTCATCTGCCCCACTGTTGCAGTATCACATAATTCCAAACAATGAAACAGTCATCCCAACAAACAACCGTCAATACCGCCGCACTTCATCTATTCATCTGCCCCACTGTTGTAGTATCACCCAATTCCAAACAAAGAAACAGTCACCCAACAAACCACCGTCAATACCGCCGAACTTCATCCAATCATCTGCCCCCTTGCTGCAGTAACACCCAATGCCAAACAATGAAAGAGTCATCCCAACAAACAGCCGTCAACACCGCCGCTCTTCATCTATCCATCTGCCCCCTGTTGCAGTTTCACCCAATTCCAAACAATGAAACAGTCACCCCAACAAACAGCCGTCAATACATCCGCACTTCATCTATTCATCTGCCCCACTGTTGCAGTATCACCCGATTCGAAACAATGAAACAGTCACCCCAACAAACAGCCGTCAATACCGCCGCACTTCATCTATTCATCAGCCCCATGGTTGCAGTATCACCCAATTCCAAACAATGAAACAGTCACCCCAACAAGCAGCCGTCAATACCGCCGCATTTCATCAATTCATCTGCCCCACTGTTGCAGTATCACCCGATTCCAAACAATGAAACAGTCACCCCAACAAACAGCCGTCAATACCGCCGCACTTCATCTATTCATCAGCCCCACGGTTGCAGTATCACCCAATTCCAAACAATGAAACAGTCACCCCAGCAAACAGCTGTCAACACCGCCGCACTTCATCCATTCATCTGCCCCCCTGTTGCAGTATCACCCAATTCCAAACAATGTAACAGTCACCCCAAAAAACAGCTGTCAATACCGCCGCACTTCATCTATTCATCTGCCCCCCCTGTTGCAGTATCACATAATTCCTAACAATGAAACAGTCACCCCAACGAACAACCGACAATACCGCCGCACTTCATCTGTTCATCTGCCCCCCTGATGCAGTATCACCCAATTCCAAACAATGAAACAGTCACCCAAGCAAACAGCCATCAACACCACTGCACTTCATCTATTCATCTGCCCCCCTGTTGCAGTATCACCCAATTCCAAACGATGAAACAGTCACCCCAGCAAACAGCCGTCAACACCGCCGCACTTCATCTGTTTCCATAAACGCCAGGAGCAGTGGTGGTGCAGAGCCTTATAATGGCCGCAGTAACTGTCGTGTCGTTTATTGATCCTACCCTCTAGCGTATAGTGCTGGTCTCAGAGGATGGGATAGCTGTTGTTGTATCTATGATAGCCCAGACTCCGTGACCATATTGCCGTCGTTGTGTCTATGATAGCCCAGACTCCGTGACCAGATAGCCGTTGTTGTGTCTAAAATAGCCCAGACTCCGTGACCAGATAGCCGTTGTTGTGTCTATGATAGCCCAGACTCGGTGACCAGATAGCCGTTGTTGTGTCTATGACAGCCCAGACTCCGTGACCAGATAGCCGTTGTTGTGTCTATGATAGCCCAGACTCGGTGACCAGATAGCCGTTGTTGTGTCTATGATAGCCCAGACTCCGTGACCAGATAGCCGTTGTTGTGTCTATGACAGCCCAGACTCCGTGACCAGATAGCTGTTGTTGTTTTTACGATAGCCCAGACTCCGTGACCAGATAGCCGTTGTTGTGTCTATGATAGCCCAGACACCGTGAACAGATAGTCGTTGTTGTGTCTATGATAGCCCAGACTCGGTGACTAGATAGCCATTGTTGTGTCTATGATAGCCCAGACTCCGTGACCAGATAGCCGTTGTTGTTTCTATGACAGCCCAGACTCCGTGACCAGATAGCTGTTGTTGTGTTTACGATAGCCCAGACTCCGTGACCAGATAGCCGTAGTTGTGTCTATGATAGCCTTGACTCCGTGACCAGATAGCTGTTGTTGTGTCACGATAGCCCAGACTACGTGACCAGATAGCTGTTGTTGTGTTTACGATAGCCCAGACTCCGTGACCAGATAGTCGTAGTTGTGTCTACGATAGCCCAGACTCTGTGACCAGATAGCAGTTGTTGTGTCTATGATAGCCCAGACTCCGTGGCCAGATAGCTGTTGTTGTGTCTACGATAGCCCAGACTCCGTGACCAGATAGCCGTTGTTGTGTCTATGATAGCCCAGACTCGGTGACCAGATAGCTGTTGTTTTGTTTACGATAGCCCAGACTCCGTGACCAGATAGTCGTAGTTGTGTCTACGATAGCCCAGACTCCGTGACCAGATAGCTGTTGTTGTGTCTATGATAGCCCAAACTCCGTGACCAGATAGCTGTTGTTGTGTCTACGATAGCCCAGACTCCGTGACCAGATAGCCGTTGTTGTGTCTATGATAGCCCCAGCAGGGCTGTCTGCTGTGGCACTGTCTGACGTATTCTTATGAGAGGAGAAACATTGAGATAAATAATACAGTACACGTTTACAGAATAACTATACCTTATTGATCATACACACAAAAATATTTATGATTGAAGGGCGAATATTATTTTCAACAGCGTTTATATGAAATCAGGGAATAAAAGTTTTCTTTAATTCTTATACATATCAATATCAAGTTTCAAAGTTTATGGGTGCAATCACTTTGATATAGCCAATTTTTAAACTTATACATGCTGTTGATAAACTGAGGTAAAAATAAAATTAGATATGCAAATTAGGCTTAGCTTATCAGCAAGATACATTGTGAAATTCGATCAAAGCAAAACTGTCGCATGCAAAGAAGGAACAACAGACAGACGCATGTACTCCAGCTACAGCATAAATACCTTGTTTCTTTGCTGCGGAAGCTACCAACCAACAATTCTTAAAGAGTCTTGGAAATTAGCATGAAGTGTTAAAAATAGAGGTCATAATTGGTGCAGTTCGTAACAAAGGGGAGCATTGCGAGGGAAAAAGAGGGGATGAAAGTCTGTTATATTAGAAAGGAAATTGAAGATAAAGAAAGAGAAAACACGACAGAGTTCCGAAAAAAAGAGAGGAGGAGGATGCGCTCGTGAGATTATTTGGGGCATTTCCTAATTATATTTTAAAATATTTTAAAGAAAGTATAAGATCTTTTATGTCGGTGCGTTCTTCATATCCCTCATCAGGTTATCATTAATTTTAACATAATGACGTTGGGAATATGTGACACCACAATCATCTTTAGCATCAAGAACACGTTGTACTTTTAAAATTATTGGACTACAGAAAGACTATTATTTCCCTCACACCTCGACTCTTGTATTAATTTTATTTTATTTTGAAATTAGCAATTTAACCACGCACACACATACACATACACACACGCATATATATATATA
>SDVV010041362.1:0-10445 GCA_016164225.1 Gammarus roeselii | reverse complement strand
ATATACATGTGCAAATATGAATATATATATATATAGAGAGAGATATATATATATATATATATGTATAAATATGTATACATATATATATATATTATATACACATATATGCAGACATATACATATGCATATATATATATATATATAGATATAAATGTAAATATACATGTTTGGATATACATCCATGCTTTATGTCAAAAAAAAATAGTCTCTAACGTCACTATCGCACGATCCAGGAACTGAATCATTCTGCCTATAAACGGCATGAATCGAATCCCCCAAAAAGTGACAAGTCGATTAATAATAGAGATCAAAAGGACAAATCTCAATCGTGCGGGCGTGCAGAGGCGAGCCTACTGTGCGGGTTTAGTAGAGGTGAGGATTCATACCAGATCCCAATTTAAAGCGATTTATCAACCCTTCGAAGAGAAAGCAAATTTATTTGATGCTGAAGCATTCCTATGACTTCAGCATGAATGTTTTATCGCTTTACTGTCATCCTCAAGTGAGCAGGTAGGACAAGTAAAAGAAACAGCGTTACAGTTGCGAGAACAACAATATTTAACAGAGCAGCAAATGCATTTGGCAGGTAAGCAATCGACTAACAGAGCAGCGATACAGTCAGCAAAGCTTCAATACAGTTAGCCAAACAGCACAACAGGCAGCACAGCAGTTGACTAAACAGAATAACCGTTAGCTGAGCAGCAAAATGGTTAGCTGAGCAGCAATACGGATAGATGAGCAGCAAAATGGTTAGCTGAGCAGCAGTTCGGTTAGCTGAGTAGATATACAGTTAGCTGAGCAGCAAAATAGTTTACTTTGATGCAATACAGTAAGCTGATCAGCATAACGGTTAGATGAACAGCTAAACAGTTAGCTGAGCAGCAAAGCAGTTAACTCGGTAGTAAAACAGTTCGCAAATCATGAATACAGTTCGGTTAGCGGCAGAGTCGTTAGCTGAGCCGCAAAACAGTTAGCTGACTGGCATTACAGTCAGCTTGCCGGTAAAACAATGAGATTAGTAACAAAACAGTTAGCTGAGCAGCAATACGGTGATCTGAACATCAACACAGTTAACTGAGCAGGGCAGCCATTGAGTTGGCCAAGCTACAATTCTGTAGTTGAGACAAAGTCGTGTTTGTTATCTATTGGTATGCTCTCATAGCTCATGGAGCTAAGTCTACCGGCTGAACCACACAAATTGAACTGTACATCTGCACGGCCCAGGAATGACATCGACATTATATCCAAAGACCTAAAAAAGGAGGTCTGTTCGAGAGATAAGTGATAATACTATATTTTAAAGTTTGATTCCAACATCCCTGATAAGAAAAATATGTACTTAGGTTATATTCATACAGTTCTTTCCGTCTGCTACCGGGAGAGATTGTTGATCGTATATTCAAACGGGGAATTCTACCGCAGACCTCTGATTATTTATCCAATATCTGTGTAAATGCTGCCCACTAACCAGCTCTGTGTAAATGCTGCCCACTAACCAGCTCTGTGTAAATGCTGCCCACTAACCAGCTCTGTGTAAATGCTGCCCACTAACCAGCTCTGTGTAAATGCTGCCCACTAACCAGCTCTGTCAAGCGCATTAGCCAATGCGCAATGCGGCCCTGAGGTCAACAAGCCACTCCATCTGACTAGTTCTCTTTGTGCGTAAATCAAAAACATCGATCTTATTGCAGAAATGTTGTATTCTGAAAGATAAGGCGAGATAGGATGCGAGCGATGATTCGGTCATCAGTAAATGATCGTCGACTTTCGGAGTTCTACAAAAATCATTGTTGCCAGGGTTAGACTCATAACTAGGTTAATTTCGGATTGCTGTGGGATGTGTTCGACTCAAATAGAGTGAATAAATAAATTCTGAAATAAAATTGGTGTCTACTCAGTAAAAAATATCCAAAATCGTTCCATTACCGTCCGATGAACACAGGATTTTATTCGGTAAGTCACCTTGTATTTTATGAAAGCAGCCAATAAAAGTTATAAACTTATCCTTATTTTAAAAAACAAAAATTACTTAGACGTTGCTGCCAGCAAATGGTGAATAATAGAAGAGTTGTCAAATATTGTGGGAAAAAATTAATTCCCGCGAAATAAGCATCACGCTGACGGGTTTCATTATAAACGGGAAACAAATACGAAAATTCGATCAATGGACGATTTTTTTTCTCAATTAACTTTAACAGTCGAGTATCTAGAGTTTAAATGGTTCAAATTCAGTATTACAAGGATTGTAAGGTGTTTATAGTAGGATGATTGAGAAAGAGATACACGTCATATGTGAAACTTTTTATAGTAGGATGATTGAGAAAGAGATACACGTTATATGTGAAACTCTTTATAGTAGGCTGATTGAGAAGGAGATACACGTCATATGGGAAACTCTTAATAGCAGGATGATTGAGAAAAAGATACACGTCATCTGTGAAACTCTTTATAGTAGGATGATTGAGAAAGAGATACACGTCGTATGTGAAACTCTTTATATTTGGATGATTGAGAAAGAGATACACGTCATATGCGAAACTCTTTATATTAGGATGATTGAGAAAGAGATACACGTCATATGCGAAACTCTTCATAGTAGGATGATTGAGAAAGAGATACACGTCATATGCGAAACTCTTTGTAGTAGGATGATTGAGAAAGAGATTCACGAAAGCGTGGAATCTTGGTCAGTGTCTTGAAAACATTCGCAATTTATGGATAGTCTAACTTATTCAATATCTGATTCCTCCTTTTTCAAAATAACTTCAATCGCCGTCAAACGCTGGCAAACCATATTTCAAAGAATGTTTCAATGCAGAACGTGTGTTTCTCATCACATTTAACAAGGCAAACATTCTCATAATGCCCACACTATGTATGAATCGATAAAACCATGATTTTCATTTTCTAATGCTGTGAACCATGGACGAAATATCCTCCAGGGTGATTGCACCCCTTTGTGCTGATTAGTGCATGCGGCTTCCGGGGCCACTAGACCCAATTGTCGTGTTTGTGGGCGTTTGTGTTGAGGGAATGTTTTTGTGACACGAATGAAAAAGAAACGATTGGCCAATGACTCAATGCAAAGAATAGGAGACGATTGGTCGAGTGATGAATGCTTGGGATAGCGCTCATCAGTGGAACACGTTTGGGGTGGAAATGATGTTTGAGTCAATCAGCAGCATTGTTAGCCTGAGCATCATTGATGTTCCTGCCTTGTATCGACCGTACTCATACTAACGAATCAACAGGGGTCCGATTTGATTATCAATGGTTTCTCTATCAGTGCAGAAATAGTATTCTTATTCACGCATCGACGTTGTTCAAAACAGAACACCAATGTTTTTTTTCATTGGAATGTCAATAGTTTTCTTAGCAAAATATCAATGGTTTTCTTGCCGGGATGTCACTGTCTATTCTACTTTAATCAATATGGTTTTCCTAACAGAATAAAAAAAAGATGCCCTAACTCAATGGTCTTCAACAAAACTCATTCCACTTATATTATAATAAGAGAGACGTTCTTAAATTGACAGAACCCTATAGAGCAGCATTTTTTGGCAAATGTTAGAAGTTGTATTGATAGCTCGGGGGAAGGTAGCATTCCATAAGTTTACTTCTGAATCCAAGTGGTTTTCATTTTTTTACATTCAAACAATTCTGATTGGAACGCAACTCATACAGTTAAGGTGATGAAAGACTTTAAACTGCTCCGATCATATAGCAGTGGTTGATATTGTGATAGTTACTACCTTCATTGATATAGATGATACGACCTCTAATTATATACTATTTTGTTGATTTTTCCCAGCATCTAATCAGCATTCGTTCCTGTGAAATATAAAAAAGATCCAGCCTCACACTGTCTTCATTCATTTTTTCCTTCAGTTCATTTAATGCGATCCATTTATCAAATATAAATAAATTTCCAGATAAAGATTACTTAGCATAACTATTAGCAGCTTCCCTTGTTTCAATGTCAGTTACCCGATTCATGAAAATATCACTCATCTTCACCTTTTCCATCGATATCTTGTTGTTCAATCACACAAAACATATCTTGCTGTTCAATCACATGTTGTTTCAGTTCTTTATCATACTCTCTGTCACAGACCAAGAACCATTTGTGCATTCACTTTAAAAGTCTTGCTCTTCAATCCTCCATCCGTCCGCATTCACGAGGTTCAATATCAGTGCCGTTATCAACATCTCCATAGCAAGTGAAACTATTCCAGAGATCTGGAAGCATGCAATCATAAATGCAATTCTTAGATCTGGGGACATGAATGAACCATCCAACTTTAGAGCAATCAGTCTTCTGCCTGTCCTATTCAAGATTCTAGAAAAGGCGATATCTATCCAATTGATTGATTACCTCGAATCAAGCAAACTGTTCAATGACTGCCAGTATGCTTATCGGCGTAAATTGTCAACAGAAGACGTATTTATGAGCATCAATGAAGATCTGTACAAAACTTTGATGAAAGGCAGATATCTCTGCTGGTATTGTTAGACTTATCGAAAACATTCGACAGTGTCAGCCATACAATTCCTTTTGGCAAGCTCCGCAACATCGGAATAGATCGTACTTGGTTCGAAAGTTATCTGATGAATCGGCCACATTCCGTTAAACTCGATAACGCAACTATGTCAAATCCGACCACAGTTGCCTTTGGGGTCCCTCAAGGTTCGATACTTGGCCCTTTGTTGTTCCTGGATTTTGTAAATGACATCGACTGTGGATTTCCAAAAAATCAAGCGAAAATGGTAATGTACGCTGATGATGTTCAAATATTGTTTTCCCGAAAACCGTCCGATCTAAATGCGCTGAAGGACGACGCTGAGACAGCCATAAGTAATCTGAAATCTTGGGGTGATAAAAATGGGCTCAAGCTCACCTCTGAAAAAAAAAAGAATTTTGTTTGGCTCGAACTCAAAAAGAAAAGCAGTTCCAATGAATTTCTCCATCCTGATAGGCAAATCTGACATTCCGGTTGAAGATAAAGTTATAAGTCTGGGAGTAGGGTTTGATCCTGATCTTTCCTTCAAACACCACGTAACTACTCTGTGTTCCAAGTTGAATGGAACACTTTTGTTCCTAAACTCTGCAAAAAAATAACTGGATTTCAAATCAAGATTACTGATTGTCCATGCTTTAGTATTTTCTCACAACTCAAAGAAAGAAAGTGCAACGTTGTTTAAATTTCGCGGCATGAATAACATGCGATGGTAACCACAGAAAACGAGACAACGTAAGTCCGCTCCACGAAAAATTACAGTGGCTCAATATCGACCACAGACTGGCACTCCATGAGTCGATCAGAATTCATAAAGATCTTCTAGAAAAACATTCACCCGGCGACCAAAGGCGCATATATTCACGAGGTGAAAAGAACAATCGATTCACAAGAAATAATGATACACTGCACGTTGAACATAGGAAAACAGAAACTGCTTTTCGATCACAGGACCAAAATCCATTACCAACCCCCCAAGAAGCCTCAACACCACCACTATAACTCTCAACATTGAGACACCATCTAATCGTTTTTACTCTGACTAAAAATATGTTTTCTATGTTGCTACCGATCCCAACTGTCTCTGCCAATTACCATAAGTGTTAACTAGTGTTTTGTCTATTTCTAGGTTTAAAATGTTTCAATCGTTTTGGTATAATTAAAATACGAGCTCGGTCTTTTCGAGGAACGATAGACAGCTTCCAACTTTGACAGAGGTTTACTCGATTTTAATATCATTCATTGAATTATTTCTAAAAATTTCAGTACCACTTTTATGATACAATCATTGCCTTATAAGCCAATATTTTACTTTGTCTTCTATGACAAAAGTATATTCCTCCGACTTGTGTACTCCAGCATTGTATTATTTCTGATTGTCAATCATTTAATAATTTCCTAGCGGTCTTGAAGTGTGTATATTGTATATTCAGTTGTTTGGTATGTATTTTATGTAGAACTTTTTTGTATAACTTATGTCGCCTACTCACCACTTCATTATTCATACAATGGCTTAGACCCATCTTTAGAATATGTTAGCGCTTTTCAATTTCCCATTCTCATGTTGTATCAATATTTTTTGCATAATTCATGTCGTCCATCCACACGTACAATAATGTAAACTTCTCATTACAATATGTTGTCATCGTACAATAATGTAAACTTCTCATTACAATATGTTAGCAAATTTTGATGTCCCAACCCCATGTTCTCGGGACTCTAACCACTCGCATGTGTGATTTCCCGCCCCATGTACTTGTTATTTGCCACACCCTTGTATTTTGTTGTTTATCCACCCCATGCATTTCTTTTGTTTACCCCGCGTGTAACTGGATTTCCCAACGCCATGTATTCATGGTTATTTTGTAGTAATAGACATTTTCTGTACGTGCACTGATGATACTATTATAAATCATATTTCGCTTTATGTAATTCGAACCGGCGGCCCCTAGAGATGAGCTGTGACGAATTCAAATTGAACTCTCGTTTTCGTTAATTTAAATAGCGTAGTTATTAATGAACCCATTGCCAGACGATGGAAATTAATGATTTAATAATAGTGATAATAATCCTGTGATCTACTGTCACCAAATTTCAGTCTCTCCTCTCTCTATTGCACTCACCGTCTCCCAATCGCCTTAATTCATCGTCCTAAATACCGATCAATGCCACTCAAAGGTCCTACCCTCCGCCGAGGCAACTTCCTACTCTTTCCACTTTCGTCACTCAACCTCAGAAAACTTTAGTCAGATCGCCTGGAGTCGAACACTGTGTGATCGAACGATGAAGTTTGCGTCCATCTAGTGAGGTTCTTTGCAAACTTTATGAGGAAGCTTTTTGAACCGATTATCGTTGAGTATTGTCGTACCCTGCCGCTCCATCGTCCAACAGTCTTAGAAATAAGCTGAATCGTCTATCGGACGTCGTCCCCTGCCCTTCCATCGTCCAACAGGCTCAGATAGAAGCTGAATCGTCTATCGCACGTCGTAGCCTGCCCCTCCATCGTCCAGCAGGCTCAGAGAGAAGCTGAATCGTCTATCGGACGTCGTACCCTGATCCTACATCGTCCAGCAGACTCAGAGCGAAGCTGAATCGTCTCTCGGATGCCTTACCCTGCCCCTCCCTCGTCCAGCAGGCTCAGAGAGAAGCTGAATCGTCCATCGCATGTCGTACCCTGCCCCTCCATCGTCCAGCAGGCTCAGAGAGAAGCTGAATCGTCCATCGCATGTCGTACCCTGCCCCTCCATCGTCCAGCAGGCTCAGAGAGAAGCTAAATCATGGAGAGAATATTGTGTTTCAATGTCAAATAATTGAATAAACTATTCAGAAATACAAATTTATTGTAATAAAATTTTGAAGAAAAAATAATAATTTGCTGTTATAATCGCCTTTGTACTACGCTTGTAGAACCTATAGCACAATACGGACATCCAGTCATAAAATATTCATTTACCCATACTTGCAGTGCACAAGACAGAGTCCAATACACGTCACGCAATCAACTAGTGTTATAAATGAAATGAACGAGTCGAAAATTAGGATGAGATCTCAAGTAGAACGCGTTCTAATAAGCGTCTCGCAAGGGATTGCTATGCCACAACCGCAGGATCTTTCTCATAATCAGAGTATCGATGCTTTTGATCAATGCCAAACTATTGTTCAGCATCAATCATCGGTTTCTATGGAAGTAGACCAGCTCTGAGAATTCTTACTGAGTAGTACACGTGTTCATTCTAGCAGAATACCAAAATGACCTTCTTCAAAATGATGGTCGTTCGTGCGCGTTTCTTCAGACGGTGATTATAAATGCGCCTCGGAAAATATATGAAAATATTTTCAACGCTTCAAATGACTGTCATGTTATTAAATGGACCCTAGTCCACTGATATAAATTGTTAACTGAATTTCGATGGCGCGAAATGAAGTTGGCCTTCAAAAGGTATGAATTCGCTTAATTTGTTACTGTGTTAGAAATGATTGTGCGCAATGAAAATACGCCTAATGAGCATCTTGGAATCCTGATATGTCGTGCGCACGGCTATTGTTATTGTTTAATAACAAACTATGTTGTGCGCACAAGGAACATGCGCCACATGGTTTGCTTAATAACATGGCATGATGAAAGCACATGGAACATGCGGTAAGTGGATCGCTCGATATAGAATGTGTTAAGCGCACAGGGAGCTTACACATTGTGGATAACAAGGTAATTTGTGCGCACAATGAAGATACACCTCGTGGATTGGTTGAAACCATGATATGTTGTACGCCCAAGGAACATACGGTTAGGAGATCGCCCGGAAACATGACATGATGCGCGCACAAAAAAAACGCGCAGAGAACTGGTGTTGCTGACCGTGATTCAACAACTAATTTTAAAAAGATTTGCAGTTGCATCTGAAGTGTGACTCGTTTACAGTTCGATGAGATTAAGAGTCCTAATGCCAACACGGCAGGAAAAGAACGACTACTCCACACAATATTCCTAGGCATGAATCTTTTTGATACGAATCGAGTACTTAGAACCCACTATGTAAATTACTGTAAAAGTATGCATATTTGTAAGGTAAATCCTAAACAGAAGAGAAAAGTCTATTGTTGCAATTAAAGAATGAGGTGTAACCGTCAGAAGATTTCATCTCTTATTGTTTCAATTCCAATTTGAACTCATAACAGTTTTTTGACCCTCTGAAATGGAAGGACAACATTTGTCTTTCGTCTGTCGCCATTTGACACCGACTAAAACAATTTTCTTGGGGAGAGTCGAGCACTCTTGGCGACCGTGCCAGCTGGCTATTTATGGGTCTCTGTGTATCCACCAGTGACAGTTGGTGAGACTATAACAATCCATCTTGATGGACCAGGGCCATCAGGTCATCTTTGGGGCCAGAGTGCTTCACCTTCTGGCAGCTGGTGACGCTGTAACAGTCTATTTGACAGGGCCTTTAGGCCGTCTGTTTTCTCCAAGACTGGCCGAAGAGACAGGAAAATAGTCAGGGAGCCGGAGACGAAAAATGTAGGAGGGTATTTTGGCTCTAAACTTTGTGTTCGTCCTCTTTTAGCCCCTTCCAACCTACGTCTCGGAGAAAATGATGGAAGTCTTTTTAATTGCTTGATAGCTTTTATTAATATTTCTTCATTTGCTGCAGCCTTGTCCATTCAATTCGAATGACATTGAACGAAGTCTTAATGCCGTTATGTTAATAATTTGTTACTGTACTCATTGCTGGTCCCTGATCTTTCTTTTCTGGGATTAGCAACAACACCCAAGCTCTGGTCAATCTCAGCATTTCCGTATTCAACAGAAATTACGATATGTTCATGTAATTTATCGATGAGGTGGCAAATTTTTGTAGGGTTTGATTTTTTCATAAATTTATCATTTAGTGACCGTTTAACAATTTTTGCTAGTAAAATACACGCCGAAAAGAAGCAAAAATACTTTGCGTTATAATATTCGGTATCCAATATTACTACTTTTTGAAGCGTTCCAAGAACACAAACTACGCAAATGCGGTGAAATAATGACCTCAAAAGACAAGATTTAAGTAGCGTTTCAGAGACTGTGATAACAGCTGGAAGTTGGTGCTGCGTAGTCAACGAAGCATATTAAGTTACATTTAGAGATCAATGCTATGTAAATATATCTGTGCAGTAAGGCCTTACATCACATTTTTATAGAACAACCGAGGAAAATCAATAAAACACATTGTTTAGTGACTAAAAGTTTGGGAAAACTTTAGGAACGTGTAAGATGTTAAGAAAAGACGTTTATAAAAAAAATGTTATTTAAAGTGTCAACTGCAATTAAACGAGACGAAATTAAAACGATCGAACAGAAAAAACATTGCGTGTGGAGAACCTGTCAGAACAAACTTTTTACATTTACTTCTGAAATATAGTCAGAAAATAGGACTCATGGAAGAGCTAGTTATAGCTCAAGAGTGAGGAGAAGCTAAATGCAACTAGTATGTTGTAGCATATAGACTTCATAATAGGCATGCGGGTGAGAATGTGTAATAGGTTGACAGATATATTGACAGAATATTTATTGTTATGTATAACTCTAACACAGGCGTCACCTTACGAAATATTCTGGATATCTGACCAATTTTTTTTTGTTAAAGTAATCAGATCAGTTAATATTGTTATCCTAAATAAAACAAAATAACATAATAGTTTATGTTCCTCCTCCAGTGGCACTATTGCATACGAGACCGCTCCGTCCCGAGAGAAAGACTAGGATATGTTCCTCCTCCAGTGACATTCCTCCTCTCGAGATCGCTCCGTCCCGAGAGAAAGACTAGGATATGTTCCTCCTCCAGTGACATTCCTCCTCTCGAGATCGCTCCGTCCCGAGAGAAAGACTAGGATATGTTCCTCCTCCAGTGACTTTCCTCCTCTCGAGATCGCTCCGTCCCGAGAGAA
>SDVV010041361.1:0-10445 GCA_016164225.1 Gammarus roeselii | reverse complement strand
ATATATGAAATAAACAGATGAAAAACACAAACTGTTGCTCAAATCCAACAATCAGGCTGGTATCAAACAGGACCGAACGCACGCTAAGGCTGCAAATCGAGCTATAAAACATACCTACCATACTATTCCTACAAACAATATGTATAATACAAAATTTAACCTGCAAAAAATACAAAATGTCTTAATTCCACCGCTAGGACCTACCAAACAACCACCGAATGAGTTAATTATACCCCTACTAGATAAGAATACAAACATAATCTACACAGAAAAATATATTGAATTATAATCCAGACATAAATATAAGATGACACAGACACTCAAAACATAGATATAATGGTAAATCAGTCATGGAAAAATACAAGATAATGAACAGCTAGGAGTAGCCTCACATGAAGAAAATTCCAGGGGCGTACTGAAAATTTGCCTAGGTCTATCCATACACCCCACCCCTCATCCAAAATTATATTAAGACATATTCCTATGAGAACCGAATAAATATATAATGAACAAACAGTTATGGCCAAATTTGCCCAATACATTAGTCTATAGAATAAGAAAATATATAAATACACGAAACATTAATAAATCACATAGACTAAATGTTCAAAGCACGAAATATCCGAATAGCTGAGGCCGAAAGCCCCCGCCCATCCACCCTCCCCTTCCAGCCCCCACACGTTGGCTGACTCACGCGCCAAAACCGGTTCCGACCCCGCTCGCCTGACTCCGGCCAACCCCCTCCCCACCGCTAATTGAGCCCTATCTTATTCCTCCGCATCCTATTTAGGTGCAAGAGTAACTACTTAGATGGTGCGAAAACTATAACACAAACTGCAATCGCAGGGTAAGATACATGGAGATAACGCAATTTATAGAACATATTGAGAAGGGTTGAGAATCTGATAATTATTTTTTCCAACAAATATTGGTGGACGCACTACAGCAAGTTTTACATTGTTAGTTACATTTCCTTGTATTAAGGACTTGTTGAAAATTGAAGCTAGGATTAGGCTAATGTATAAGTTAATTTCTTTATAGTACTAATCGAGCAACTATTGACATTTCCCGATTTATTTTATGCAGGTTACATAATTGTGGTGATGTTATGAGCAGTAACTCGTACGAAATAAAATAATTAATAAATTTGTTATTCGATAGATATTTGAGGTTGTCGTTTTCATTGGTACTAATACTAGCAGCCGTATTCATCCCGACATTCACAAAGTATTCATTGAGTATATTTGCTTTATGTTAGTCGTCTGGATGTTCGTTATTGGTAATAATTAGCTTATTATGAAGATTGCTCTTATGTATTGTTATGTGGTCTTTGCATGTTATTGATCACCTTCGACGTTCGTTTGATTTTTTTTTTGGCATTCAGAAAATTTATGTTTCGAGGTAAGTTGGTTTAGAAGATCGAATCAAGCCTGTAACAGGTTTTCTAAATAGGGTATAAGTAATTTTTCGCAACTTGACTTGCATGAACAAATAAAAATAGAGATTCCACCTTTTTATTTGTGATTTAACATTAGCGGAAATCCAGGGTCAAGTTATGTCCTTTGGAGAGACTGTTTTCGCTTTCAAAGGACAACAAGTAAGATAACTTCATCTAACATAGAAGTTGATTGTTTGATAACAAGAGTACAGTCATTTTCATTTATGATTACATTGAAATCATATTGAATCAACCTGTTAAACAGATTTCACATTGTCTCACCATTTGTTAATCTATATTTAATTTGTTTGCATTTTTTATCTGCTTTATTAATCAAAATATTGTTTGGGATTGCGGTTATTAATATGCCAGAGTTGTAGTTAAGCGGGTTTATTATGGAAATATCAATTAGGGTGGCCTCATCCCTGGCTTTGCATATTTTAGTTGGTTTTAACATTATTGGTCAAAATGAAATGCTGTTATTTGTACGTTGGAGTTCTAAGGCATTATTGTTGTTATTCTAATCCATAAAATCTTTACAAAAACTCTCTGCACAGAGAAAACTGCTTCATGTTGTTTCAAGATTGAAATAATAAATAGAGCTATTGCATATCATTAAAATTATTAGATTAAAATTTTCGTATGACGTCTTGTAGCTAGTGATATAAAATTACATGCATAAATGGTTCTGTTGGTTTTACATTACTGCAATAATAAAACCTAGCTGCCCCATCTATTGTACTTATTTTTTTATGCGAACGTTTAAAGTTATGCAATAAACGTATAAACTACAACCAATAGACCAATAGTTTACTAGGCAATACATCCATTACTTGTAGGAAAACTTGGAATATTCCGTTAATATCGGGTATTGGAATCTCATAGTTCATGAAGGCAGCAAGGATTACCACACCGTAGAGCGAATTACGACATGAACTAATATAAGTATCATGCTGACTGCATATTTTTGATGATAACACGTAAATAACTAATTGCTTATAAAGAAGATTAGTTAGTTTGTTTACATCAATATGATATTGATTTATTTCATGTGAGATTCACATGCTCTTTTAAAAATGAATCTTTTTAATTTGCACGAATTCATATCAATTCAAAAAATGACTTCTTCTAATTCGGTCTGCAGCCTATTTATTTGTTTATTTTCTATAACACTCCGCTTTTACGCTTCATTCATTTCCTAGACTGTACGTCTTTGTCCAATGCTTTTGTAGTTATATAGCTTGAGGTTCTTACTGCGTAACAAACTGTGTAGGCCTATCAACCCTCGTTGAGATACTCGGTGGGAATCGCTTTTCTATGTATTTTTTAGATAGCCCTCGGATTTGTGTCTGTCTTTCATAGTTGAGAGGTCAGCATTTATGTGTCCGATATAGAATAACCAGCGGGCCATGTGTTTATTCTAAAGAACGAAACTGTTGCCTCCATAGTCCTGTATGTGATACCAATATAGGTCGGAGTCGATATTTCTGCATATACGGCAAAAATGACTTGTGTGCCAATAAGACATAAGGAACCAGGAGGGCACTCCCCTCAGAAGTTAACAAACTGTAGGGCTGTTCCCTCATTGGCGAATTCCATTCACACACATAAACGCGGGGCGCCTTCCTTTTTGGAAGATTTTCGGTCATTGGGATTAGTTGGGAGTTGGGGATCACATCGGAGACTGACAGCACGACGGGAGGTGAGCCCATTCGAACAGCGTAGTCTGAGTCTGGTTAACACCGTTTACACTTCTCAAATAGGTGTTCCATAGGTTGCCATTGTCGATATCTCCGTTTAATACTGGGCCAGACATATTATTCCTTCTGTGTACTTTTGCTGTTATGTTTGTGTCCAATTTGTGTTGTTCCTTCCTTTTACAGAGTGGGTGGACTTGACTTTCCGCCTACATAGCTTGACTTACACATTTTATACATGTTTGTTGAGAGGTTCAATTATTACATGTTTTATGTACACCAAATGTACCCATTTACTGCTAAAAACCCAATTTGAATCATGTGTTTTTTAGTTACCATCAGACTAATTAATAATATCATACAAATTCGTGTCATCATTTATATCTTGCACAATCTTTAACGCTTTAAACGACCTTAACATTATAATATCACATAATATTTTTATTGAAAGAGGTAGGTTAAAATTTGTATTTGATTTTCTTCAAACTTAGTTTGGGCTTCTGAAAGTTCAATTTATTTTTTTGAAATTTGACTTTTATGTCTTCATTTGAATTTTATAATTCTTGACTTGAATTTTATATTTTGAAGTATGAGTTTGCTCATTTTTAATTCGAATTTTTAAAGGTGTAGAACGCACATAATCAACCAAGATCTAGATATACGACACCAGGATGATGGATCCCACCAATTGTAATTTCATACACAGGTTATTGTTGCATTCTTATTTAGCATATGTCATTGATAGTTGCAAAGTGTTCTTGTTATATTGGATACAATAAAAATACCTCATCACTCACGCCCCAGAAGAGCAGTGTTATGGGGTTATTTGGAGGCTCCACTGGCATCTGGTATTGACCGAAGTACCTCACGTCGTGATATTAAACAAATACTTTTTCAGGGGATCTTCTCTAGCTAAAGGTCAAAGGTCAGTGAAACGTAGGGTCCTGCTCTAGTTATGTTTAAGAGGGAATATTATTAATGCCACATTAACTGATATCAAACAAATGTCTTTTTACGTAGAAATAGTCGACTTTAAAGCCGATTGCACCATCCTGGGTAACATCCTGTGTGCTGGGCGGGGTTGCCCGCTGGGCGGACAACCTCGGGCCCCCTCGACGCCTCTGATTCTTCATCTGCACGCCTAAACCTTTTTCAGGCGCAACGGGATAAATGTGGTCCAAATAGCCTATCAGCGCATAGGTTAGTTCATTTCAAATCATTATTATTTTACGATACATTACTTCCTTCTGTTGTCAATTGGCAACTTAGACTAGATTTGTGACGCTGCGTCTCCTAGAGTCGGGCATGCATTGCTCAGATGCAGTGTAGCGGTGGTAGAGGTAGCTGCGTCGAGTGACTTGTGCAGTCCTGATTCAGTTGCCAGGAGAGGGCTCAAGTACAGTGCCTGTCAGTGTACGGGGTGCGAACCATACAATCTAATCTATAATCATAAGGTAAGACACGTAGAGATAAAGCAATTTATAAACCTGGAGAAGGGTAGGGGAGCTAAGAATGATATTTGATTAACAAATATTGGCGAACGCACCCTGTACAACTCATCAATGCTTCATATCATTTCCACATTGTACAATCGCTCACGTTACAATGATGATTCGTAAACATATTCTGATGAAGAGATTTAATAAAATTATATTTAAAGATGCATCATATTCAGTGAAGAGTTTGTAGGGGTGTTTTGCCAAAGGAAGCCACGAAGAGGCGCTATCAGCTCAATCTTGCTGTAGACAGGGCGGGTATCTAAATATAGAGTAGATACGCAAACTGTGACGTCACAAGAGCATCGTGTTTCCAAACCCAACCGGTGTCCCGTAGTTTAAAAGTAGGATAAACCTAATAGGACAAATCTCTCTTGTTTAGTATTTAAGGAAAATTTGCAAATGTTCTCATATTTAAATGTATTTTATTATTTCATTTTGAATCTGGATACTAAGCGCCGATTGTTTGCCTGTCACTACTAAACAGGACGCCGTTTATTTCTGGAATCTACTTTTTCATTCGAAACGTTCGACCGTTGAAAGTTAAATAGAGAAATAAATTACGCTCTCGTTTAATTTAGTCTTATTTTGCCCAATAAATCAGTACGTGCATCTTCAATAATAAAGTTTCGAATCGTACTTCCCTAGTCACGCTCGCTGTGTATGATAAGAGCGCAATTTTGTTGAATTTGTGATGCTCGAGGCCGTGAAGAGTCACGCTTTGCGGCACTGTTGTTGCTCGGACCAGAAACGGAAACTTCCGACATGGACTACGCGAGGGTGAGGCTAAAATCAACGTTAGATTAACGTTCCGTGTAGTCAGTTCACAGTCCTGTGAGCGTACACTATATATGAGTTTGAAGGGAACGGCTCCTTCGTTATATAATTCAGTTCGCTAAAAGCAGTGGTTTCAACCCTTAAGGATGTCGGGCCCTGCTGCTGACACTGATTTTGGACCTCACTCTTGGCCCGAAGAGTGTGTTGCGGGGTCTCCTGGCCGGACCCTTTAACGCCAATGGGCTAAGTTTGTTTGAGTGTGAGCGTATGAGAGAAGCGTGAGGAGCGCCTAGCCGTCAGCCTCCCCACTTTCTGAGGGACTCGACCAAGTGTCTGTAAGACTAAGAGACTAAACATTTTAGTTCATATTGCATCCCGAATAAGATGGTAACGGACACAATGAGGGTAAGGAAGGTCCTGCCGCGCAGCACTCGATGGTTTGTAGGACGTTCCTGTCTGCATGTATGCTGTGGGACGTCGTTTTCTTTTTCTTCTAAATATTCAAAAATTGGGGATGAGGAAGAAAACCATAAGGTTAAAACACAATACCCATTTTAGATATGGGAAGTAACCAATATTCTTGTTATTATTCACCAAATTTGTAGAAAATATTCCTAACTGATGAAAATATGTTATATCTGTTGTTTGATTAAGGTTTAACTGGTCGATCATGCTTCAACAAACAATAGTTTCATTGCAAAAACAACATATTACAAAGTGAGCAAGCAATCTCGTGCAAACAGGCAAGCAGCAGCTCAACTCCCTTCTCGAACCAACTTTATCTCAGCAGATTTTAGGATTGAATCCCGCTTGGCGATGATGTTTGTCCTGCGTGGCGACGATGTTTATCCTGCGTAGCGACGATGTTTATCCCGCGTGGCGACGATGTTTATCATGCGTGGCGACGATGTTTATCATGCGTGGTGACGATGTTTATCCCGCGTGGCGACGATGTTTATTCCTCGTGACGACGATGTTTATTCCTCGTGGCGACGATGTTTATCCCGCGTGGCGACGATGTTTATTCCTCGTGGCGACGATGTTTATTCCGCGTTGCGACGATGGTTAGCCTGCTTGGCGACGATGATTATCCTGCGTGGCGACGATGTTTATCCTGCGTGGCGACGATGTTTATCGTGCTTGGCGACGATGTTTATCCCGCGTGGTGACGAAGTTTATTCCTTGTGGCGACGATGTTTATTCTGCGTGGCGACGATGTTTTATAAGCAATGCAATACTAGATTAATTGTGCAATGTCCGATCTCTAAGGATACCAAACAGCTTGTTTGTTACACTGTATTTAATGACGAACTAATTACGATTCATAAATCAAAAAAATCAATTTTGACTGTGTCCAATTCATTAAATATTAAAACATTTAAATACCCTTTTACCAGTTGCTTAGTTGGTCAGTGCCAAAAAGCATGACCAGTGGTGGTCAGAGTCAGGCAAAAGTGTGCAAATTGAAAACGAGATTCAACAAAAAAAATCGTGTTTACAGTCCAACGACTTGTTTCATCGTTTCTTAGACTGTCAATAACACTGACTCATGAGCTTGTCGCACTAGACTCACCAACCTAAAACAAACATCTTCTAAGGGTGTTTCAATTTCATTATACACATCGCACTAGGCAATCAGGAGTTCGTAAATTTCCGCTACTTTGACCAAAGAATCACACAGCGACTCGAAGCTCTCTCGCTCTGTTGGGCGCCTTCGCTAATTTGATTTCGATGTACAGCGTGTGTTAATGTTCGCGAGAGTTTTACCGATTTTTTTTACGTATGACCACTCACGTATGAGTTTATTCTGCAAAGTATGAGGATATTTTTTTTTAACGTTTTAGGCCATACTCTGGGGTGGATAGATAATTATTCATTTTATAGATCTATACACATTTTTTGTAGTATTATATTATTTTTTTTTTCTTGGGCTCTGTTATTTATTTCTGCCCTTTTCCATGATGACGAATTTTGCATTGCTTATTATTTATCGAGGCTGGTTGAGACCAGGCGACCCAGGGTATGGTGGTACTCGTTGGGACCGCGGGACTCGGGGGACCCGTGGTTTCGGGAACCTGGGGGACTTGGAAGACCAGGAGGATTTGGTGGATGCACTTGGACCCTTTGGGACCCTCTTGAGAAACTCTTGAGGTCCCTCTAAATTCTGGAACCTCTGCTACCCCTCCTCACGCTGTAAAACCCATACACAGAATTATGTATATATGTGGAGTGCTTGCGTGGAGAAATTAGTTATTACAGTCCACAGCATTGCTGACGCAGAGGGAGAGCCGCGTCGAGGCTGGTAGAGGTGCGTCGAGATCAGTCGAAACTTGGCGAGACAAGTCGAGTTGGGCGCGACGAGTCGAGACTGTCCGAAATGAATCGAGACAAGCCCAGATGAGCTGAGACGAGGGGACCCGGGGAGTTCGAGGGACCCGAGGGACTTGGATTACCCTCCGGGACCCATCGGGCTCTTTTGGGACCCGAGAAACCTCTGTCCCACACACTCTATCCCCCTAAACAATAAGTGTGATGTCAATAATCTGAGCAGTTTTTCCACCCATGATGGATCTGCCCTTTTTTTCTTCGCGAGCCACACTTTTGTCATTTCGAACAATGCGAATGTATTTATGCGAGAGTTCCTGTTGGTGATTGTGTGAATAAGTGTTTTTTCAGTCTGTGCTCGCTCGCGCGTGCACGGACCATGTGTAGTTTCTGGGGCTGACCTGGACTGCGTAGCTATAAAACCTTGTGACGTGTTGCGGTTGGAGTTGATCTAATCCGTTAAGCAGGGGACATTGTAGCAATGTCGACAATACTATCTGTGCTCAGTGGCACGCGTACATGTTATTCACGATTTTCTGAGGAGTGGGAGGTGGGGATTTGTTTCGTCTGAGTCTATCTTACCTGAATTAATGAATTGTACTCTAACCGAACTAGCCGCGTAGCTGTAAACATTGTGTTGCGTTGCTGTCGGAGCTTACTCTGTCCGTGTAGCCGTAAACCTTGTACTAGTCTCGACGCTGCCACCTGTACGCACTAGCATACATACATAATACTCTTGAAGTTCTAATTGAATAAAAAGCAAAGATCCGTTTCGTCTAAATGTTTTTCTTGTGCGCACCAGCGTGCGTCTGACACGACTGAAATTTTCAAAATGTTCTAACTTTGAGTTTTTTTTCTCGCACACAGAGGTGTGCGAGCCTACTGAAATCCACGATGGTCGAACCCTACCAGGGAGCCTGTTTTGACTCACGATGAGGCTCCGGTGGAAGTGAGGCTTAAATCAAATCAAATCGAATCAAATTAGGCCATATTGTGTAGTAATAAACAAATTGGAGAAATGATCTTGTATTTTCGGCGTGGTCCGCTCACGGGCCTGTTCAGTATGAAACGACAGTAGTGCCTTAATTATGAGGACAAATATGCAGTTCTAAAATAACAAAGTCAGAACTGTTCTACACATCTGAATTCGATTGAAATCCTTACGCCGCTCTGCGAACGATGGCGAGAGTACACATGTCGTGGGCGTTCTCCAGATAACAGATTTGTTGAGTCAATTGACACTGGACAAAATTGTTTAAAATGTGCAGTTATCTTTTGTTATGTGATACTAATGAGGCACTTGGTATTGATGTAAAGTGGTAGATAGTTACAAATGATTTACAAAGGATGTACAAAGAATGGATGAAAAGCATTCATATTTTGCCTGATGGACGCAACAGTGCCTTTATGATACACCTAAAATTAGGTTGCGCTCAATGATATAAATAGATTTTTTTCTTATATATAACGTGTCCGTTCAACAGATTGATTTGGTTGGACTCGTCTTCGTCATGAACGTCTATCAAATATTTAATGCCTCATCATTTTTTTTACAGGTCTCTTTAGACAGAAGCGTGCTGCTGGTTCCAAAAGACGACATGGGTAGTTCCCATAGCAGTAATAACTCATCCGATGGGAGCGAAGGATGGAAAAGCCGGATTTACTTTGACCCTGAGTCCGATGAAGATCGAGGGTCAACTTACTCAATAACAGATGACGAACTTCGCACAAAAATGACAGAATTGGTAGACCCTGAGGAGAAAATTATCCAAGTGTTTATCTACAAAATTCCCCTCGACGAAAGTCAGTGGACCAACCTACTCTTCAATCATCAGTTTATTGTCTTTGAAACGAAGAGTTACTGGTGGTCCATCGAAAAGAACGACGAAGGCTTGACGGTGCAGAGAAGCAAGAAGAAGGACGCAGTGCTGAGGCGATACCGGCAGAAACCAAGAATTGAGGGCTCGTACTGGGACGTGCAGTTGATTGAGAAGGACGAGGGAAGGAGAACCATGGGCGATTTGATCGAGTGGCTGTGGAGAAAAGATCATCTCAACAAAAAGTACAACTGGCTTTTCAGCAACTGCAAGGATTTTGCACAACTTGTATTTAATGAGATTGCTCGGAACAAGAATGTTTAACAAAATATTGTTAAAATGAAAACCCCTTCTGATCGAACATTTTATGCCAAACAGACATGATGCATAAAATACGGAAACACATAATGACATACAAATGCATCCAGCATTATTCTACCCCCTCAGGCTTACACTCATACACACATACCTTAGTATTTTTGCGTGTAAGTCACATCGTTTGTGAGTTCGAACTAAAGTGAATGACGTGACTCCTGAGAACGATTGTCACTGCTGTGAACCGTGACGCTCCGGGTCAAGTAATGTGAAACCTTTCGCAAGGAAAGAAAAGACTGTGGGACTGTTTAACACTTACAAGGCTACCGTCCACACTCGCTCTGGGTCATGACCGAAGTACAATGAACAGACCTAGGACTGTTGACGTGCTGCTCTACCGTCCACACTCGCTCTGGGTCACGACCGAAGTATAATGAACTGCCCTAGTACTGTCATTCTGTTATTCACTTTTAGAGATACCGGTGTACAGATACAGATACAGACACTAGGCCGCATCCCCCAGAAAGGGGGGTGGCCGACGGCAAGGCGCACCTCACACCCTCACACGCTCACACTCACA
>SDVV010041360.1:0-10445 GCA_016164225.1 Gammarus roeselii | reverse complement strand
ATATATACATGATTAATGACATTTCTCCGAAGGACATATGCAGATGATTTTTTGAAAACTATTTTTTGATTATATAGCGGGCTGCAGCGTAGTTGCAACCTGACAGCCTTTTTTTAACCCACGTCGTTCTTATGCTGACCTTTGACCAATTAAGAGACCGGCCAGAATGTCTCACTGGGAGTCAGGTAGGCTTGAACCTACAACCTCCAGCTCCCAATGGAAGTTTATTTTGAGGAGAGGCAGACGCGTTAACCACTCGGCCACCGCAGAATATCATTTATAAGGTCTGGTGTATCGAAAAATATATACGATTGCAGATTTGTTTCAAAAACGGTGCATTAAGAGTGTGGTTGTCGCGAATAAACCCTTTTTCTTAAAGAAAAGTGAACTTTGTTCAATCGTAAAGTAACAAATCCTTTCAAGTTCTGAGAATAAGTTTTCCAACGAAACAAAGTTCGGTCTTGCAAATGACAGAAATTCCCCGGTCCGTACGAAGTCATATATCAATCATCACCATAAACAATCTCTGTTTAGTCTCCATGAATGTATCACCGAACGTGCTTTGCTCCACTAGAGGACAGCGTGAGGTCGAGCTTCTCTAAAGTAGGACATTAACTTGACTGGGCTGTCGATGGTGATAAAGCTATTGACTAGAATGGATGAAGCGTAGGCTGAAAGCAGAGTTACAATCTACATAGAAAAAAATGCATTATTGGTTCCCCCTAATTAGCGCATTTTTGTATTCGAGATAGGGTCAGTCACACATTCATTATCAAAATAAACCGCATCAGAAACAGAAGCAACACTCAGAATATCTATCATTCATTTTAATAGCAGAATAATTATAGTGTAACTCGTCAACAAAGAACCGACTGCAACACTCAAAAACAGCTCAGAAGGCCGATGTCACAATCATACACTCGAGGAGGCAAACTTGCATAGATAATGTTGAAGCAAATTGAATTTCCGGTCCAGAGTAAGATGCCATTCCAGATTCAGGAGCCGACTCCTCGTGGCGTTATTGGACAAACGTCAGAACCAAGGCCGTCGGCCCGTTATATCAAACGTACAATGAAAAACATGGATTAAATCATGGCACTTTAGAGATGAAATTAGAGTAGTATGCAAAGGAACCACACGTTGGAGGATTGAATAATTTAAATATAACTTCCAACAATAAATTGTTGATGATCATTTGACGTTTGTAGGATATGTCTCGGTCAAGGGTAAAGAACACCTTTGTTTACGGTATTACCTGAACTGTATCATAACATCCACGTCACATGATCAGCAGCATGTTGTGCATATTGTGTCCGACTACAATTAAATTGGAATAGAAGTACAATTATGCTTGTAAGTATTACGCAGGTCAAAAAATGTGCATCCGCAGCTACTGTCCACTCTCTTGAATGAAACAGAAACAAAACATACATTGAAAATGCGATCAAACCTTAACAGGTGAAATTAATTACGGCCACAAAGATTACGCCAGCGCGTTTCAACATGGGTGCAGGATGCAAATACCCCATTACATGAGCATCACCAGGAATCACCGTTCAACACAGAGTGTTAGTCTAGGTCAAAAAATACATTCGTACATAGTAGATGTGCATGTAGGATTTCAGTTCAGCTATCAACAAGATATCATGTAGTAGTAGTTTGATTTTGTTTTCCACCGGAGTACCAACGCGAAGTTAATGCAGACTCCCCCGTAGGGCAATTGAAGAGTGGCAGAGTAGGTGCAGCGTAGATTCCGAGTAGGTTTAACGTAGATTCTGAGTAGGTTTACCGTAGTTACAGAGTAGGTTTACCGTAGTTACAGAGTAGGTTTACCGTAGTTACAGAGTAGGTTTACCGTAGTTACAGAGTAGGTTTACCGTAGTTAAAGAGTAGGTTTACCGTAGTTGCAGAGTAGGTTTACCGTAGTTACAGAGTAGGTTTACCGTAGTTACAGAGTAGGTTTACCGTAGTTACAAAGTAGGTCTACCGTAGTTACAGAGTAGGTTTACCGTAGTTACAGAGTAGGTTTACCGTAGTTACAAAGTAGGTTTACCGTAGTTACAAAGTAGGTTTACCGCAGTTACACAGTAGATTTACCCTAGATACAAAGTAGGTTTAACGTCGATACAGAGTAGGTTTAACGTAGATTCAGAGTAGGTTTAACGTAGATTCAGAGTAGGCTTAACGTAGATCCAGAGTAGGTTTAACGTAGATTCAGAGTAGGTTTAACGTAGATTCAGAGTAGGTTTAACGTAGATTAGGAGTAGGTTTAACTTTGATTCAGAGTAGGCTTAACATAGATACAGAGTACGTTTAATGTAGATACAGAGTAGGTTTAATGTAGATACAGAGTAGGTTTAATGTAGATACAGAGTAGCTTTAACGTAGATACCGAGCAGGTTTAACGTAGATACCGAGTAGGTCTAGCGTAGATTCCGAGTAGGTTTAACGTAGTAGGAGCAGTAGCCGCTTCCGCGCTCCACCGGAACCCCAACGCGACGTCGTCGCTCGCCACCCTGCCTAAAAATAGAGTGGTAATGATCTATAAAATGAATAATCATCCATCCCCCCCAAACCATTTCCGAACCTACAGATAACACATCTATGCACAAGCAGATTTACACACAATTCACAGCACGACCTCGCAGAGCCATCCGCCTGGGGTGGACGTGGATGAGTCGGGGTTGCCCAGGGGTGACAGGGTCCACCTGTCGATGCTGCCGTGCGAGCACCACACGGCCCTACAGGCATGCCAGCATTGACTGGGAAATGTCCCTTTCGATCTCTGCTTGAGGTGCCGGGTTCACCCAATTCGGTTGAGCACGTTACGACGTGCTGCCCAGCCATTACACCCGGCAGGCTCCGCTATAACAACGTCAGTGCGTGATCTACGGTAGCGCCCGCGCGACAGCATCAACTACCTCAAGGGTGCAGGTCTAATATAGGGCTTGTCACCAGCTGTAGCACTCCCAACACACACACACACACACACTCACACACACACACACACACACACGTTGGTGGGTTTCCGGGCGTCTAGTTTTGCGCTGGCCGTGGCTCCTCCATCGCAGAAGGAGTTGACGTTAAGCAGCAACAACAATTTATTCTGTTATTCTGTAACACCCCAGGATAAATTCCCATCCTCCTTATTCTTATTCTATAACATTCCTGTTTAATTGACGTAGAAAATCCAATCTGTTCTCTTACTTTCCTCTATCTGAAACAGCTCATTTACTATCTGTCGTTACCCATGCTCAGTTTGTTCCGCCCATACTCTCTTTGTTCCTGCCCGTTCTCAGCCTGTCCCAGATAGTCTGTTCTCCAGCCCAACCGAAGCCCTGACACGGCCGCAACAGATATCCTTTGATCGCCCAGAGACGGCGGGCTAGTCTTATGGTATTACCGTCCAAGCTGACCGGTTCTTGGGCTCAGGGACGAAAGGATACTTTCGAGAAATTGTTTGAACTTCGAAGTCACAGCAGCCGTTGCACGTTTGGTAGACTGGTCGGATAAGCTGGATTGAACCTCTCTGACACAATATTATTCGAATTTTGGGACAACTCATTTTTTTCATAGTTCAGTCCAAACGTTCTTCGTTCCTATAAGAAAAAAATCTTGCATATTATGGCTAATGAAAGAAACATTGGGAAAACCGATTACTAAAAGTCGGATCTCTTACAACATACTTTTTCTACTATACATCAGTGCTACATGGTACCTTCTTTTCTATTCTTCTCTTTTCGGTAAAACTCGAGTCTTCGATAAGTGAACTAACAAAACTTCATGTCATGGAATGAGCTACATATAACTGAAATTTGTTCAAAGGTTAGATTATGATTTCGATTTTGGGCCTATCTCCACCGGTGAGAAGACGCAAGTCATCGCAAGCTCCCCACAGGTCACGATAACCATCGATTCTCGTAGGCTCGCACTAGAAGACTTGCATTATGTGGATGTTTTGGCTGTGGTACATCTTCACGCTGGTGCATACAAGAGTGGTACAGTAGCGAGCGCACATACTCACGGTGGTGCATACAAGAGTGGTACAGTAGCGAGCGCACATACTCACGCTGGTGCATACAAGAGTGGTACAGTAGCAAGCGTACACACTCACGCTGGTGCATACAAGAGCGGTACAGTAGCGAGCGAAAATTCGTTTATGATTTAAAAGTAAGTGAAATCTTCAATGTCCATTTTCCGCTCTTTATTTGAACCCATCGGAAATTTGTTTAATATTACCCATTAAGAGGCTTTGTCCTCACATAGTACCGTAAGAAATTTCTTTATGAAGTTAATTTCAACGTGGAGAAAGTAGAATTTGATTGTCCGGTTACAGACTAACCATAAACGAATTTTTGCTCGCTACGGTACATCGGCGAAAAGGGCTTCATTCGTAGGAGCTATACGAACAGAGCACCGTTTCTATGCGTTCTCCTGAACACGCCGCAGTACATTGTGGGGTGTGAGACCACCCTGACTGCACCAGTACTTCAGGGGAAATATTTAAAAGACAGCTGCGCGCACTAGACAACTAAGAGATAAACCCACTGGATGTCATTCACACAGACTCTAAGTCTGTGGACGGGGACTAATATGTGGATAACTTGGAACGTTGACAAATTTCCAAAGGGATTGTTCTCCAAATTTAAAACTAGTGAATATGGATTACTCATGTCGGAATCCCATGACGACAGTACACTGACAGTCGTAAGGTAATATTCATGTCTGAATCCCATGACGACAGTCTACCGACAGTCATGAGGTACTATGCATGTAGGAATCCCATGACAGCAGTACACCGACAGTCATGAGGTACTATGCATGTAGGAATCCCATGACAGCAGTACACCGACAGTCATGAGGTACTATGCATGTAGGAATCCGATGACGGCAGTACACTGACAGTCATGAGGTACTATGCATGTAGGAATCCGATGACGGCAGTACACGGACAGTCATGATGTACGTTGGGTTTTGCTCAAAGTTCTTCAGGCATCCCACCAAATGGTATGTGTGGTCGTGGAAAATTGTATGGGACATTTATAAATCAATTGAATGGATGCCAAACGCTGTCAACAGTAGTAACCTGCATTGGATGGCATCGAGAGATTGTTACAGCGTAGCTGTCAACTATTGGCCTATTTTTTACCCACGATGCTAGTGGGCTAGCCTTTGATCATTCAAGAGACCTGTCATAATGTCTGACTCGGGGGGTAGGTACTCTGGAACCTACAACCTTCAGCTGCCAATGCAAGTCTATTGTGAGAAGTCTGTGTCACGCTACCCACTCGACCACTGAGCTGTCAGTGTGCTTTACAATGATACTGTAGAATAATGCTAACCGTGCTTCTGGAAAGCCTAGCCCCGCAAAACTTTTGTACGATAGTGAGAAGCAACAAATCTCTAAGTTATTGGAATTGGAGCTTTCAAGTCAATACTGTACTCCCTCTCCGAAACTTTCAGAGCTTATCAAAACTTTGGTTACTTGTCAGGGTTCGGCAGCTTTGTAGCCAGACTTTGAACAATCCAGACGTGTATAAATTACGAAGTCTTACAATGGCTAACAATCACGCAATATTTTCATTATTAAATTACCACTGTATCGTATAGGTATAATAACACCCATGATGATATAAGAGCGTTTTCACAGCAATAACTGTTTCAGGGCTGCTCTTTGTAGGGAAAAAGGCGGATGGCCCCATGACCCCGTTACTCTAGTGTACGGCCGCACAAATCATTTCGTTTAGTTGTTGTTAAACTTTCCGAGAATAATCATGTAAATGTATCGCTTATTAAGCTAGAATTGCATCTTTTATGGGGTAAGTACAAGAAAACGTTGGTCTAAGATATCCAACGGTGCTTGAACTTCACGGCTAAGGTATAGCTCACCATAGAAATTTTACGAAGGGAGATGACGAGACGCCACTGCTAAACAAACTGAAGGGTACATCAACGAACGACTAGAAATAAATACATATTTACACAGCAATTCAGCCTACGGAGGCGAGCGGACGTAAGCCTGAAGGTTGACAGAGCTCCCGACCACCTTGTTGCAGAGCTACAAACAGAGCTCCTGACCACCGTGTTGCAGAGCAACAAACAGAGCTCCTGATCACCGTGTTGCAGAGCTACATACAGAGCTCCTGACCACCGTGTGAGCTACAAACAGAGCTCCTGACCACCGTGTTGCAGAGCAACAAACAGAGCTCCTAACCACATTGTTGCAGAGCTACAAACAGAGCTTCTGACCACCGTGTTGCAGAGCTACAAACAGAGCTGCTGACCACCGTGTTGCAGAGCAACAAACAGAGCTCCTGACCACCTTGTTGCAGAGCTACAAACATAGCTCCTGACCACCTCGTTGCAGAGCTACAAACAGAGCTCCTGACCACCGTGTGAGCTACAAACAGAGCTCCTGACCACCGTGTTGCAGAGCTACAAACAGAGCTTCTGACCACCTTGTTGCAGAGCAACAAACAGAGCTCCTGACCACCGTGTGAGCTACAAACAGAGCTCCTGACCACCGTGTTGCAGAGCTACAAACAGAGCTTCTGACCACCTTGTTGCAGAGCAACAAACAGAGCTCCTGACCACCGTGTGAGCTACAAACAGAGCTCCTGACCACCGTGTTGCAGAGCTACAAACAGAGCTTCTGACCACCTTGTTGCAGAGCAACAAACAGAGCTCCTGACCACCGTGTGAGCTACAAACAGAGCTCCTGACCACCGTGTTGCAGAGCTACAAACAGAGCTTCTGACCACCTTGTTGCAGAGCAACAAACAGAGCTCCTGACCACCGTGTGAGCTACAAACAGAGCTCCTGACCACCGTGTTGCAGAGCTACAAACAGAGCTTCTGACCACCTTGTTGCAGAGCTACAAACAGAGCTCCTGACCACAGTGTTGCAGAGCTACAAGTACACATGTTTGGTAATTGTAAATGCAACGTAGTTCCAAGTTTAAAATAATTCCTAGTTGAAGGTTTTGTTTTGAGTACAGAACTGGTCATTGTCGTGGGTACAGAGTAGATCTTTAGTGTGAGTGCAGAATTGATCATTGCTTAAGGTCCAGAGTTGATCTTTATCGTGAGTGCAAGATCATTGTTGTGGGTATACAGAGCTGATCTCCATTGTAAGTGCACATTTGACCATTGTTGGTCACAGATTTGATCATTGTGGTGAGTGCAGGATTGATCATTGTTGTGAGTGCACAACTGATCTTTATACAGAGTGCAGAACTGAGCATTGTACAGAGCTGATTCGTACTGTGAGTGCAGGATTGAGCATCTTAGTTATTGCTGAGGTGATAGTTTGTTATCGATACTTGCACAGGCTATTGATACTTGAACAAGTCACTGATACTTGCACAGGCCATTGATACTTGAACAAGTCACTGATACTTGAACAAGTCACTGATACTTGAACAAGTCACTGATACTTGAACAAGTCACTGATACTTGAACAAGTCACTGATACTTGAACAAGTCACTGATACTTCAACACGTCACTGATACTTCAACACGTCACTGATACTTCAATACGTCACTGATACTTCAACAAGTCACTGATACTTCAACAAGTCACTGACACTTCAACAAGTCACTGACACTTCAACAAGTCACTGACACTTCAACAAGTCACTGACACTTCAACAAGTCACTGACACTTCAACAAGTTACTGACACTTCAACAAGTCACTGACACTTCAACAAGTCACTGACACTTCAACAAGTCACTGACACTTCAACAAGTCACTGACACTTCAACAAGTCACTGATACTTCAACAAGTCACTGATACTTCAACAAGTCACTGATACTTCAACAAGTCACTGATACTTCAACAAGACACTGATATATGCACAAGACACTGATATATGCACAAGACACTGATATATGCACAAGACACTGATATATGCACAAGACACTGATATATGCACAAGACACTGATATATGCACAAGACACTGATATATGCACAAGTCACTGGTATATGCACAAGTCACTGATATTTGCACAGGTCATTGATACTTGAACAAGTCACTGAATCTTGAACAGCCTATTGCATTGTTGACCTGCCGTGCTGAACAGCGCCGCAGACGAGACATTTAAAGATCGGCGATCGTCTTTTTTTAATGTAGTGGGAATTGCTGTCCTGACGATACTTGAACCAGATGGGACACCATTTCCCTTACTGGTGACTGATAATTAGAGTGAGCTACCATTCATAAAGGCTACTATATTTATACCCTTTGAACTGGGGATGCCTCGACTTGATAATAGTCAATTTAATCGTTGTTTTGAGTACACAACTGATCATGGTTGTGTGTACTGTTGTGAGTACAGACCAGATTATTATGAGTACAGAACTAATCATTATTGTGTGTACTGCTGTGAGTACAGAACCGATTGTTTTGAGTACAAAACTGATAACTGTTGTGCGTACTGTTGTGAGTACAGAACCGATTGTTTTAAGTACAGAAATGATCATTGTTGTGTATACTGTTGTGAGTACAAAAGCGATTGTTTCGAGTACAGAACTGATCATTGTTGTGTGTACTGTTGTGAGTACTGAACAGATTGTTATGAGTACAGAACTAATCATTGTTGTGTGTACTGTTGTGAGTGCAGATCCGATTGTTTTGAGTACAGACCTGATCATTGTTGTGAACACAGAACTGATCTTTATTTGGAACATTGACATGGCTGATCTGTTTCTATCAATACTAACAAGATGTCCGTCTTTCCGTTATTCCTCTGATGCCCTTCCTCGATTTTTTGAAGCAGACGCCCCTTGTTGTCATCCATACCTAATTTGCTTCCTCTGGCGTTCTTGCCTTTATTGTTTTTGTTGATGTCTTTTATTGCCGTCCTGCTTACAAATGAAGCCAAATTAAATTATCTGTAGTACTTGTGGAAGGCAACGAGTAGGACACGTTTTAGTCAACGTAATCAGCTTCAGCGTTGTTTCCACCTCACGTGCCTGGGTCTCCTAAGGGATGAAGCCGACAATCGTCTGATCTGGCCTTGTGAGGAGTGTCGAGGCCGGCCAGGGAAGGCTGATAGGCAGCATAAGTCATGCTGGTGGATACTGTACTGCGAATGGCATCTCAGGATGCCGCTGTAGGATGAAAGGTCTGGTCATAATTCCTACAGGGGCAATGAAGAATATATATTGATTTATTTACATTGATTTTATTCAGAAATGTAACGCGATCGGTACCTCCGAAAACTATCACGCTATCAAAATGTAATGTGTCATTACAACGTAAATATGTCGGATTTCTACTTGATTATACTTGACTATTGTCGCCAAACACATTATGCACTGAACGGCTCTCATCTGTAGGAAATGGAGTGCACGCCGTCGCTTGACCAGAGATGCGGATGTTTGAAGCTGCATCAATTTCTCCGTTAAAGGTTCACTAGATTTTGCGCCATCGAAATGCTGTTAACAATTTACATCGATGGAATAGGGACCATTTAATAACGAGGCAGTAATTTAAAGCGTCAGAAATACTTCAATATATTTTCTGGATTGTATTAATAATTACCATCTGAAGAAATGCGCACGGATGACTAGCGTTTTGAAGAAGAAGAATTTTCCATTCTGCTTGTGTGAACGCGTTTTAGTACTATTACTACGCAGCTCCAACTCTCCGAGCTGGTCTACTTCCATAGAACATGTGACATTGTGGCAGTTTCGTCTTGGTGCGACGGGTCAAGAATATGTTGTTTCTTAGAATATTTTTCATTCATTTTCTTCTACAGAGAGCTTTCTGAAAAAGTAGGAACAGATTGTTTAACACTACCACTAGCCCAGCACAACGAAGGGATGACATTTTCAAACTCTAGTGCATCTCTAACGTGTAAATGGTTCATTTAAGATCATCTGTTGGCTGTCATCTCAACGCGTTGTGACTATATGTCAAATGGTTGCATCTGAGTATAAGGCAGAAGTAAATTCAGCATTTCCAATTCCTAAGTACTCTCAATTAAATTATTCGAAAAAAATAAAATTCCGAACTCTGCAAATGTGGAATCGTCAGCGTATTTCTTCTCGCTGCTGTTCGTCAAAATCAACCATTTTTCGGCCCGGTCGGGGACAATGTTTTGCTCTACTCAATTACTAATCGTGTTGAGTGCTGCTTCTGTCGGCCTGAACCGCTGCACACAACTGCAGCGACGCGGCCTGAGCCACTGCGCACAATTGCAGCGACGCGGCCTGAGCCACTGCCCACAACTGCAGCGACGCGGCCTGAGCCACTGCCCACAACTGCAGCGACGCGGCCTGAGCCACTGCCCACAACTGCAGCGACGCGGCCTGAGCCACTGCCCACAACTGCAGCGACGCGGCCTGAGCCACTGCCCACAACTGCAGCGACGCGGCCTGAGCCACTGCCCACAACTGCAGCGACGCGGCCTGAGCCACTGCCCACAACTGCAGCGACG
>SDVV010041359.1:0-10446 GCA_016164225.1 Gammarus roeselii | reverse complement strand
ATATATTCTAAATGAGCTTTGTTTGGAATGGACCGTTTTCATGTGACAGTGTGAAGGTTTACCCGATATGTATTTAACTAAGTCTTCCAATGTTCCTTTTTAGTTTGTATTTTTCCCATTACGCACGAGTGTGCATATTTACTGTTGGTGGTTTCGTTGCTTGCGCCATTTCGGTGCATATATATCTTATAGCGGGGGTACCCATATGACGGGGTGCATAATCTTATTTTAATCTAGCTTTCGAATGTTTCTTGTTTAGTGTTTGTGTTTATTCATTACGCACGAGTGTGCATATTTACTGTTGGTGGTTTCGTTGCTTGCGCCATTTCGGTGCATTCTATAGTATAGTGGTAGTACTCATATGACGGGGTGCCTATTCTAAATAAGGCTGTGTTCATCTGTGCGGATAGAGGGAAGAATCATTCAGTCTCTGGACTTCTCTTTAATATAATAAAGAATAGCTATTAATGACGTTTCACCGGGTGTAACAATTCCCCACACGTAGAACTTCAGTGTTGTATGGAACGTGGCGTAAATATATCATCTCCCTGACCCACTCAACTGAGTAATGGGTTGTGTAATTTAGGTAAAATGCTTAGACCTCATACTAGGTCGGGCGAACTCACAAGCCGTCAGTTATTAATAAATTTCAATTGGTAAATGGATTGCCTTTATATTATATCATATGACATGGCGGACACACACTGGTGCCCCATGCGTGAGGATTGATATACCTCACAAGTCACAAGTGAATCAGAGTGTGATTTTCTGTTTCACTGTTTCCATTATTTTCCATACAACGCTGCGTCTATGTGTGGGTTTGTGAAACAAGTGGAGTTTTAAGTTTAAATGAGTGCAAACCAGTGCAAGCTCAAAGGAGTTAGAACACTCTCTCTCTCTCGCTCCACGCAAGTGGAGGTGAATTTTAGTTTGATGGGCTGAAAAAAAGGAGGGCTTGGCAACGAGTAGGCTGCAGGACGTGATTTTTTTTGTACAAACTCAGATGAGATCGTATATCTGTTTTTAACGAGAGAGAGAGTTGTGGGTCACGGTCATAAAGACAAATAAACTATAACCATATAACCAGGTAGAGCTGCACTGGCGTTAGACACGTTTTAATATTAGCAAGTTAGTGGAACAAACGCCGCAGCAGGGCTCGACAGCTTTGGCTGGTAGCGCTTTGCTTTGCCGCTGCTTGATGCGTTTTCTTTCAGCAAAGAACGCTAAAGTGAAGTACTATACATTGAAAAATATTGAAGTGTGATAGTGTCATTAAAATTTTATCAAATATGTGGCAAACTTGAAATATAAAAAAAATAGTTGATGGACAGTACACGACGGTTGAGTGACGCAACTCAGGGACCGTACCCGACAATCTGGTAGGGTTAGAGGTACCCGACGTGGTGAATTGGTGATTCGTTTCCGACGGGTGAGTGCGGCAGAGATTTGGCAGAGCCAGTTATTGGAACGAGTGGACGCAATGGCGGTTCCCGTTCCACCTCCGCAGATAAACTTAATTCAAGGGGATAAGATACCCCGGTTCACGGGACGACAGAGAGTAAGCGACCACACAGCTTGGTACGCAGGGCCCTCCATAGAATGCTATATACGTTCTGTAAAAACATTTTGTGGAGCTAATGGGATTACGGAGTCGGCAAAGATCAACGAACAGTTCCGGTTTAACTTGCATCCCTCAGTGGGGGATGCAAGGGATACCCTGCTGAAGTTTGAAACGTTGGCCGAACTCCTGGAAGTCCCAAAAGATAATTTCGAAGCATTAGAGAATGAGTTTCTGAAAACATACAAAACGTCAACTCAATTATCCTTACGAGCAGCCGCACAAGAGTTATTATCAGTTAACGTAATCCCCGTAAATGAAGCCACAGCGCGGAATCATGCCCGCTTATTCGAAGCAATAAAAAACTTCGTCGACCTCTACTATGGGAGGCCGAACTTTGATGTCGCAGCGGACCAACGCTCAGGGAAGAAAGTTCTCGTTGACGCGTTGTATGTACTGTTGATGACGCCGCGGTTGACTGAGTCTGCATATAATGAGACTATGCGTGACGCTACTGCAGCTACTACGAAGATAACCTTGACGGAGAATGTATTAGATAAAGTAGGTGCGATGCCGGGACGGACGGACGCGTACGAAGATAGACAAGTAGCATTCAGGACTTTTAGCGTCCAGGAAGTCTTGAGACAAACCTTAGATGACTGTAAGGATGAGGTGACTGGAGAGATGACGGATGTTATGGGAATAAATGCAATCCTGCAAGGTCCAGGGAGTTACCTGCAGGATAGGCCGGGCCGACATAATATAGTTTATAACCCAGGTCGCCGTGGCTTTCCCACACGGTATGGTGGTGGTGGTGGTGGTGACCTGAGGGGTACACGCAGTCGAGGATACCCTTGACGAGGTTGGGGAGGAAGGCGCTCCTCTGTAAATACGGTTGGTGGAGATGCAACTAGTCAAAACATGAAGAACCCGTGTGTGGAGTTGGTACCGTATGAGGGACAGCCAGACGAAGGCTGTGAAGCAAATCAGGTAGGGTATTCGGAAAAGAGGTGTATCGAGTGCAAAGGCACAAGACATACTCTGGACGACTGCCGAAATGCTCCAAATCCACACGTGGAGTGCTACAGCTGTGGCAGGTTGGGGCATTTTGCGATGAGATGTTACCCGATGAAAACAAACTACAAATGGGAAGTCCGAGACAGGCCACTTTTCAGGGAGGTCCGGCATGAGGGAGGCCCAGCTAGCCTCAAATCTCCCTGATGTCTCTGTTAGTTCGATGGACCCTAATTGTCTCTGTAATTTGGGAGAGCAACATTCAGCGTATGCTTCTAAGGGTACCCTAGCGGGACCGATCACCTCGTTACGTGGTACGTTGACGGTTAAGCCTCTGAATGATCCTGAGAACCCTTTGTCAGTAGCAGGGCTCGACAGCCCCAGGGATGAGAGTGAGACTGACTGGTGAGTGGTGTGGAAAGTGTTGTGTGTTACAACAACAAGGTGGTCGCGGTGTGGAGAGTAAAGGTCACCGTTTGTTGGTGGTAAATGAGCAAGCTGTTTACAGCTCTACAAATTCGGAAAAGGAAATCCGGATTCCAAAGGTCACTATGGTGGTGAATGACCGACGTGTGCGTGGGTTGTTAGATACGGGAGCCGGAAAGACAATCATTAAGGCTAAAGTGCTTGAGGATCTGTCTAGGTCTTTGACCCCATGGGGTGCCCGACTGACTGATTTTAACGGACAGGCCATACCCGTGTTGGGTACACAAAACATTCAAATTACGGTAAAACCAAATGTGGTTAACTCAAAAGCGAGTGGTTCGTCCAATTCAGCCCCTCAAGCAAAAACCCAAGTATCTTTCACCCATCAGGTGGTCGTAATTGATAAGTGCCATGCAGCTCCTTACGAGCTATTGATTGGCACAGACCTGCTGGACAAACATAAGGCAAAAAATCAATTTTTCTAACAAACTCTTAACAACAGAAATTAACCACAAAACATACAACATCCCCATTAGTGACTTAAATCAAACCTCGTTAACATACACCACAAATACCATAGCAAAACACCCGAAATTGCTTCGCATTGACTCTACATCTACCCCCATAACCCCAATTAAACCCAAGACAGAGCTTGTTGTGCACGCCGCGGATACTTCTGAGATTGGACCACTCGAACAGCGAATCGTTCGTGTCCACACAAAAATTCCCGACGGCGAGTACACAGTTCATCGCGGTTCAGCGGACTCTGGTCTGTTGGTGTCCGAGGCTCTGATAAAAATTAAGGAAAAATCAGTACTACTACTATTGCTCAATGTCTCTCCTATGGAATTGAAGGTACTTAAAGGAACACGACTGGCCGCATTGACTCCGTTGAGAGACTTGGAGTATTACTCTACCGGATGGACTCTGGGAGCGTGCATCGAGAATACCAATGTGATTCATCAAAGTACGAACGAACCATCGGTGGCCAAGCCACTCGAATTAAAAGGCCTGCCACCAATAATGGAAGACAAAGTGGATACCCCAGCTGATCCACACTTTGCGGGAAACTCGTCCGACTCCTAAATAAGTATCGCTACGTTGTCGCAAAGCCTGGAGAACCACTAGGAAAGACCAGTGTTATGGAATGCAAGATGCCCACTGATCCGGAAGCAGGGATCGTAAACCAACGACAATATCCACTACCACATTCACAACTAGCCGAGTTGGACGGCTTGATTGATGATATGCTGGATCGGGGAGTTATCGTTCCCTCAGACAGTGTCTGGAATTCCCCGATGATTATTGTCAGGAAGAAGGACGGAACGCCACGCTGTTGTGTTGATTTCCGTCAATTAAATCGATTATCCGTCGCGGGTTTGCGACACCCACTACCGAGGATACCAGAATTGCTGCAGTCCTTGTCGAACGCCGAGTTTTTCTCATCAATTGACCTCGAGAGTGCCTTCTGGCAAATACCGATGGCTGAGCAGGACCAAGAAAAAATCGAGTTCACTACACGGAAGGGGCACTACAATTTCCAGGTAATGCTGTTTGGCCTGAAATTCCCCCCTCAACTTTTTTCAAAATGTATCGCCCTAGTACTCGGTGAAGCGCAGGGCATTCACGCTCTGGCGTACCTTGACGACATCATCATAGCGTCACCAACTATCGACGCTCACTTGATATCCATCGAGAAAGTGGTACAAAAATTGCGCGCCTCATCCCTGCGAGCAAAGCTAAGCAAATGCAAATTCCTCAAAAGAGAGATAAAATTCCTGGGACATCTTGAGAGCCCGAAGGAATCCAGATGCACCGGGACCACCTAGACGCCATCAGGATTTATCCAACTCCCACGAACGCAGACCAAGTCAGGTCATTTCTCGGGCTGCTGAGTTACTTCAGGAGTTTCGTGTCAGAGTGCTCACGTTTTGCAGACCCGTTAAACAAATTGTTAAAAAATGGTCAACCATTCGTATGGAAGGCCGAACAACAGGAATCCATGCAAGTATTAAAAGAATGTTTGATGAAGGCACCGGTGCTCAGTTTCCCAAATTTTTCCGTACCATTTTACATGTTTACCGATGCGTCAAACGTTGGACTGGGAGCCGTGTTGCTGCAACCAGACTCCAGTAGTAAATTACACCCGATCTCGTACGCTTCAAGATCTCTGTCAGAGACAAAACGTCGTTATTTCACGACCAAGAGAGAAGCCCTGGCAGTCTTATGGGCCCTCAAGACATTTCGTTACCTGGTATACGGCTACGAAATTACTATCTACACCAATCATTGTCCACTGTCGTTTCTATTCAGGAAATATTTGCCAGAAGGTGCGCTGGGCAGGTGGACGGTATTGATACAGGAGTACAGTCCAAAGGTGGTGTATGTGAAAGGCAAGTTGAATAACCTAGCCGATTCATTGTCTCGCACCCCTTACAGTTTTCCCGCATTGGAGGAGGATGGCGAGGATCTGAAAGAGATAGCAGAGAGGGAAGATTACGACGAAATGCAGTCGCACATTGCGAGTGTGCAGGAAAGCAAAACTCTTCCAAAGATTCTGAAGGAACGAGTCCCTGCACTGGCCTGGACGTTAGAAGAACTGATTAAGGAACATAGAAAGGACCCACATTTAGCCACATACATTACACACTTAACTACGGAAACACCCATCACAACTCATACAGGCTCTCCTAAGGATTTGGAGAGCTACATGCTGAGTAGCAATATTCTGCACCGACGTGTCACTGTCCAAAGGTGCGGCGAAGAGGCTACATACTGGACAGTGGTCGTACCACAACCATTAATCCAAAGAGCCGTACTGTTGTGCCCCAATTCGTTTGAATTCGGACACCTCGGGGTAGACAGAACCCTAATAAAACTTTGGACTCATTTCTACTTTCAAAACATGGTCACTTTGGCTACTGAAATAATTAAGTGTTGCGCGGAGTGTCAGAGGTACAATCATTTGCCCGTTCAGCGCACCCCTGTCCGAACATACCCATTGCCCCAGAGACCGTGGGCAGAGGTCGGAATGGACATCATGGGACCACTCCCAATCACTAGTTCTGGTAATAGGTACATTCTTACATTTATTGATTTTCTCACACGATACTTAGTGACAGTACCGATCCCTGATCGATCATCTGAGACCGTTGCGCGTGCCTTCCGAGAACAGTCCCGACTTATATCTGATAATGCATTGAAGTTTGTGAGCGAGGTGATGAGGCACCTGTGCGAACATTTCCACGTCCAAAAGGTGAACATTACCCCGTATCGAGCGGCTGCAAACGGGACAGTGGAAAATCGAAATTTTTCAATTACAAAATTGTTGCGTATTTATTGCGGAGAGTTCTCGCCGGAATGGGACTTGTTTCTTCCCCAAGTCATGATCGCCATCAATACAGCGTTTAATAACACCATTGACGATAATCCTCATTATGTTCTGTTTGGTTACGACCGGAAACACGTAGCTTTGTGGGACGGTCCAGAACCGTTTGAGCATCTGTTTAACTATGAAGATTCAGGTATTCGCGAGAGACAGACCAAAATGGCTCATGCATTCGTCAGAAACCGCATGTACAACGAACTAATAAAATACCAACAGAAACATAACGTGCGTGCAAAAGATCGCAAAAAGCTACTTCTGAACCAGAGAGTCTACGTAAAATATCATCCGAAACCAACAGAATCTCCAAAGCTGTCACCCAGATTGGAAGGATCATTCGTGGTCATAAAAATACATTCACTGTACAATTACACCTTATAACATGTCATTTTGGGTAAAATTCGCCAAGTCCACTTAGATGATGTTTTGCCATGCTTCCCCCCCTTAGTACAAAGGCCTTGTCGAGGCTACAGGGGAAGCGGGTATGAGGGATTGGACGAACCAACCGCAGGAGTTGATAGCGAGGAGGAGGAGACACCTGTTCCCAAATCTCCTGCAGCTCAGGACACCCCTGTAGGTGTAGATGTGCCCATAGTGGAAGCCATGGATCGGCCTCCACTCGCACGTGAACCAATTGTTACTCGTTCACGGCGAATTCCAGACGACGAACACATTTCTTTCCGTTGAGGAAACCTGTACGGCCGTCTTGTAAATAGTATAACCAGCATCTGTTAGAATAATATTTATATTTCCCATATCATTGTTTCTAGTGTACAAGTAGAATTAGGACAAAAAAAAATTGTAGGCGAAATGTTGGCCCTACAACTCCTACCTATGCTGCTTCTGGTGCTTCTTCCTTTTGGGGCACCCGACGCTCCAAGCCGGGGAAGTACCGAGGGGGCTGGAGATGGGGTGCATGTGCCGGGAAATGGAGTTATCGCCTCGGCTGGCGGTATGGTGACCTTCGTGCAAGGGCAGCTGGTCGTGTGACTGGAGTATCACACGACGTCCTTCGTCGCACGGTCAGCAGCTGAGCTGTTCAAGAGGACGGTACAATTGGTCAACGCGTTGGGATTGTGGTCAATGACCCAGGCCCATCAGGCGGCGGTTCTTGATGCAATCCAGGCAATGTCATAAAATTTTCGGGTGCTGCTAACACGCGCGGGCCAAGAGGTATTGTATCTCCTCAACACTCTTTCGCTACGTGCGTTGGAACGAGAATGGAGGAGAAAGTTGGGCCGATGTCTATGTCAAGTAGTGTAACCGCAGAAGGGGAAGCGATTAGAAGTGTTGTTAGGGAGAGGCGAGGGTTGCTGAATATTAGCGGTGACCTGTTAAAATTTGTGCTGGGAGTGGCAACGGAGAAGGACATTGAAGGTTTGAAGGATAAATTCGCAGATGCGAACCAGGGTGTGATAACTTCCATCCAAAATATTAACGTAAACTTTCATCATGTCCAAGCCACTCTTACCACACTTGTTGATCATGCCACGGCGGCTCAGACCGTACTCGAGAGGTTCCACAAACAATTTAGCGAGTTGGACCAGTATGTAGCCGACACAAAACGGCGTCATGAACCTTTGGGAGGGGATTCAGTACCTTCTCCTAGTCCCATGGACGCCGATGATGAGACTGCCCTTATGAGGTTGGGAGCAGTGCCAGAAATTTTGGGTTACGATCAACTAAGAGCACTTGCAGACGAAGGTGTGACTTTATTCAGGGATGCCTACTCGTTCCCGTACGCTTTTTTTCCGAGGGGAATTTTACAAACGTGCTGTCGATGCTTGAGTTAAAACCAATGATGGAGGACAAGACCTATGCTCTACCCCTACCCTTTGTGTCGAGACAACAGATGTCAGTCTTCACGCTGGAAACGTTTCCAGTGGAAGACTCGGACACAAACCAAACTTACTTGATTAGCGACTTAGCCAAAAACGTGGCTGTAACGAGCGACAGGAAGACGTTTGTAGAGGACCTTGATTTGGGGAGGAGTGCGATGAGGGAGGACAAGTATGTATGTTCACCCACAATACAGCTGAGTGTAGAGGCCAATCCTTCTTGTTCAGTAGCGAGCGTGTTAAATGCCTCACAACTTCATTGTGAGATGGAACGTGTAAACCTTACTCGTGCGCTAACTCAACAGTGGGGGCACAACTACTACCTCTATATAACCCGACCGGAATGGGCAATGCTGGACTGTCATGATAAGGAGGAGAAGCCCCATTATGTAGAGTTAAAGGGCGCTTACTTATTGCACGCTCCGTGTTCACTAACAGCGCCCTCTTTCAGTGTGTCCACGGTGCGTCATGTTTACACCTCGATCGACAGGAGATTAGTCCCGTTTCCTATTCCCCGCATCCGGCTGCCAACTTCAGGGCCGAAGCCCATACTAGACAGCAAGTCTTCCCTGAATAGTACTGCAGATATAGTCGACGTACTCACGACGGTATATACGGAACGCCACATATATAGTGTTGGCGGTTTCACACTATTGGCGCTACTATTAGTATTGATTATAGTTAGCTACATCACCTGTAGGTATTGTAGGCGGTGCAGGCGGCCCAACACGAATTTTTCACCCAATTGTCATTCTTCTCACAGGACACCTAGATTGTTCCCTGCCCCCTCCCCTCCGCCTGTCCGTCCTTCGTTGTACCCATTAAATAATTTTGTGTCTAACAAACCTCCCATGTCCACTCTGATCTCGATGGGACTTCTGTCCACAGATGATTGTCGAACCGATGTGGACGTGGTAGGACGAGTTGCTCTGGAGACTGGTGAGGTTCCTGGACGGGATGACCCCGCCAGTGGACCCCAAACATCTACCCGCCCACATGTGCACAGTGACAGCGAGATCAAATGTGACGGCATCCGCACCGTCACGGACAGCCCCGCTCAGATAAGGGAGGTGCTGGTGGAAAAAATTCGCACCATCTGATCCGTCTCCAGTACCCGCTTGCTTCGGCCTGGCCACGACAACCATCTCGAGCCCAGGTTCGAGGGGTTAGGTGTAGCGGGACCCTGCTACAAGATACCCTATGCAGATGCAGACAAGGGGTAACCAGCGAGCTGCCGTCCGCTCTGAGAAACCGCTGAGGTAGTACCATTGTTTTCATGAACAGCGTCCTGTTTGTCGGACGGACTGGTGCCTGTGCTGGTGAGACTGCAGCCTCAGCGCTCCGGTAGCAGTAAACAAGACGGACTGCCAGTCGAACGTTGCCCCCCGAGTCTGGAGGCCTTAGGGTCTTAATCATGAATAGGAAGGGTTCCGACTGTGCAGCCTGGGACGCTGTAGGCACGGTCGAGAGGCTGGAAGCTAGCTGTTTCGTTGCGTACGGATAGGCCAGCGATCCCTTAGCAACTGGCCATCAGGTTTGAGCTGCGGTAATAGGAGCAGTGATTAATTGTAAGGGGACGACGAAGGCTCGTGAAGCTGACTCGCCGTGTAAACGGTAGGAGGTTGGCTCGAAGCCTATTTGTTACTTATATGTGTTATTAGCCCAGTGCGCCTGCGACATGGGTTAGGGAGGAGCTCTTTCCAAGCGAGTGACGGGCAATGACGTCACGATTTTGGACTACATAAGACAGGGTCACCAAGTAGCCCGAGCTGATACCTCATCCACAAATGCAAGAGACACGTCTACAGTGCACGTCCTGCGGCCGAATTCATGCGTAGAAGCCATTCATTGTCCAGTCCTCTAAGTGTCACAGTCCAAGAGCAGTTAATATAGATCCCGAGTCTACGAACATTTCTTCAAGTGCCTCCAAGTGTCACCGTACTAGAATATTATTATAGACTATAGACCCACAAGCTCAGAGACATTCTCCAGTGCTCATAAGTGTCACAGTCCAAGAGCAGTTAATATAGATCCCGATTCGGACGACGACAAGATCCAGCATCAGCTGGACGTGTCCTGCCGGACGCAGAGAAGCTCCTTCATCATCTACAAGGGCCTAGAAACAGGTCACTGGCCCGGGTGAGCGCTACTGGGTCAAAATTCATCATCTACGAGGGGTAACTCGTTACTATGCCCTGTCAGTGGTTCAGAGAGTTAACGCCAGT
>SDVV010041358.1:0-10446 GCA_016164225.1 Gammarus roeselii | reverse complement strand
GGTAGTACGCGATGCATGCACCTTGACTCAACCGGTTTGTACGCGGGGTGCGCACAGAATTGGGGGGCGGGGAGCAGAGGGTTCCGGAACTGGTTTGGTGGCCCCAAGTCAGCTAACGGACGAGGGGGGGGAGGGGGACGGAAGGGGAACGGAAGGGGAACGGCGGGATGGAAGCAGGCTTGCGCCCTTGATTGGCAAGGTTAATGTTATGAACACTTTAATTTGTACTGTATTTATGATATTCATTGTATTTATATATATGTTTTTCTTCTTTAGATGGTTGTAGTGGAGTTTAATTGGTCACTAACTGTTGCACTATGGGTCCTGAATACATTTCCGTCGTAGCACGACTACGGAACAATTCTTTCACAACATCGGTGCACTGAAATACGAAAGACTAACACACGTCACCGCTTGTATCTGTTCTGTGGCTTCAACTGTTTGATGATGGTTCGTGTCCCTCTCGAATCAACTGTAAATTAAATATGAACGTGTACTAAAACAACCGCTATATCATAGACCATTAGAGTGCAAATGGTGTCACATGACGCCGACACCATCACGCTATATCAGAGACCATTAGAGTGCAAATGGTGTCACCTGACGCCGACACCATCACGCTATATCAGAGACCATTAGAGTGCAAATGGTGTCACCTGACGCCGACACCATCACGCTATATCAGAGACCATTAGAGTGCAAATGGTGTCACATGACGCCGACATAATCAAAAAGAAGAAAAAACATCATCTGGCAGTTGGGAAAGGACCCTTCAAAAGGGCTTAATTGTACAGTACATCGATTACTCACAATATGTGTAGCAAACAATTGACAAAGGTAAAAATACCTCTGAATTCGGCCTTGGTGGAGTCTGAACTTGTGATTTATCAGTTGCTATTGTTTCTAACAACAACGCCAGCGTTGAAAAGCCGTTGGAGAGCCGTTGGAGAGCCGTTGAAGAGCCGTTGGAGAGCCGTTGGAGAGCCGCTGGAGAGCCGTTAAAGAGCCGTTGGAGAGCCGTTGGAGAGCCGTTGGAGAGCCGTTGGAGAGCCATTGGAGAGCCGTTGGAGAGCCGTTGGAGAGCCGCTGGAGAGCCGTTGGAGAGCCGTTGGAGAGCCGTTGAAGAGACGTTGGAGAGCCGTTGGAGAGCCGTTGGAGAGCCCCGGCTTATGTTTCTGCCACCACCACACGCGCCCTGCGAGGAAGCTCACAAAGACTTCCGTCGGAGCGCCAGTGGAGATGGACCCCCTTAATCTAATCTAACCCTCACACTGATGACCCTAATCTAACCTAACCCCCTCACTGGTGACCATTTAATCTAACCCCTACACTGGTGACCTTAATCTAATCTAACCTCCACACTGGTGACCTTAATCTAATCTAACCCCCACACTGGTGACCATCAAATCTAACCCTCACACTGGTGACCATCTAATCTAACACCCACACTGGCAACCATCTAATCTAACAATCACACTGGTGACCATCTAATCTAACCCCCACACTGGTGACCATCTAATCTAACCCCCACACTGGTGACTATCTAATCTAACCCCCACACTGGTGACCATCTAATCTAACCCCTACACTGGTGACCTTAATCTAATCTAACCCACACACTGGTGACCGTCTAATCTAATCCCCACACTGGTGACCTTAATCGAATCTAACCCCCACACTGGTGACCATCTAATCTAACCTTCACACTGGTGACCATCTAATCTAACCCCCACACTGGTGACCTTAATCTAATCTAACCCCCATACTGGTGACCTTAATCTAGTCTAACCCCCACACTGGTGACCTTAATCTAATCTAACCTTCACACTGGTGACCTTAATCTAATCTAACCCCCACACTGGTGACCTTACTCTAGTCTAACCCCCACACTGGTGACCTTAATCTAATCTAACCCCCACACTGGTGACCTTAATCTAATCTAACCCCCACACTGGTGACCTTAAATGCAAGCAAGCACAATGATGGGTTCCATAATTATCTGTACTACGTACTACCAGAAAACGTTAAAAAATAACCATTATCTGTTTGTCTAACTTCTAACATTTAGTGGATATAAAATTACATTTTATTTAGGTGGATGGATAGCATAAAGCAGGCTTTAGGAAGGAGAGACATCAGTGTAGAGGTAGTGAAAGAGGGTGCAATGGATAGGGCGTGTGTGGAGAATGGTCGTAAATGGATGAGTTTTGACGTGGACATGTTACGCTTTCCCTTTTTTGGCGTCTCGTTGAGAAACGGAATGGACGTAGGTAGAGGAAGGCCTGACCACAATGACGCTTCATATGTAAATCAATGAAAGCTGTTGGACCCTGCTGCTGACACTGATCTTGGACCTCACTCCATACCAAAAGTGAGGGTTGCGGGGCCCTGCCGTAGCCTTTTACACTTGAAGGAGAAAGTTTGGACGTGCCTTACTGCTTGAAAAGAGTGTGAGGGGCATTTTCTTCTCGGTCAAAATGTGCTTAATAACAGGTGGGAATTCCGGAATCTCATTCTTCACAGATGATGCGTACCAAGTCTTCGTCTGTGTGAACTGTTCTGAAGACATCATGTGCTACCTAAATACACTTAATGATAACTTACTGTATAACTAACGGTTGTAAATTCACTTACTAACACATGCCAACAATTATTGTTGAAATACATCTCTATCCTCGGTTGCTCTAAATGTCAAACGAAAGAAAACGTTCCTTGAACTATCGAATTCATGAATTAAAAGTGGGGGTAAACCGGGATTTGTTAAAACATGACAATATACTGTTAAACTTGACCTTTAATGAAGAAATTGAGTGTACAAATTGTCCAACAAGGAGTTAAATATTACATTTACTCACATAATGTTTGACACACGAATCAAAAATATAGAAACTCATTGCATTGGTAACATGACCTGATGCACATGCGCAGGATTAGAACATTTCAATGGGACACTAAAACGGCAGATAATTAATGATAATTTGAGGCATTGTGAACGAACTGAGGAACTTTTGGAATAGAACAGGTTTCTAAGCCTTACGAGGAATAAGTAAATGTGGCTACACGAACAAGAAACAATAAACATTGGGAAGGAAATATCCCCAAATGACACTGAAGGTTAACAGAAAGCGGACAGAGCAAAATAGGTAAAGAAACATGATTACTGTTCAAAAAAATAAAACTCGCTCTTGTTGAAACGGGTATAATTTTACGGTAAGCTCACAGGTAAGGTTGCAAAATCATATTACTTTATGGTTAGTTTACAACATATAAGCAAGCGACACTCTCCAACGTGGAATTTAACCTAATACATGGATTTATTTTAACTGTAATATATCTGGACAAAGCTCCCTTATGAATGCCATAGGAAAAAAAATCACACGGCTTAAATATATAGCACAAAAATAAACATTTATGATTTCAGTTGATCTAAATTCGCCAAGGAATTTTCTAGAGCTACTGTTTATATACCACCACAAGTTCTTACAGATGGAGCAATCGAAGTCCTGTTTCAACAAGTATGCATTTGTAACAAATCTTGGCAATTGTGTCGTAGAGCTACAGTGAATATGCCAATCCAAATTGTTATGGAGACAACTGATTGGGTTATTTCTAAGGAAACAATCGCTATCAGTATAGGTTATTTGCTTCAAAGTTATGGAAACGTACACTGCAGAGCAAAAGTTAATGGTGTAACACAGCGGGATCATATTCCGTCCTTAGAGTGGATGAATGATTATTCATTTTATAGATTATTAACACTACACTTTATTTTAGTATTTTAGTATTTCTTACTTCGTGGGATCTATTACTAATCTGTGCCCTTTCTTCATGGTGATAAATTTTGCATCGGTTATTATATGTCGAGTCTGGTTGAGACTAGGTGACACAGGAAATAGGGGGTACTCGTGGGACCCGCGGGACTCGGGAGACCCGGGGGTTTCGAAAACCCGGGGTACTTGGAAGTCCAGGAGGATTTGGAGAGACCCCTTGGATCCTTCTGAGGCTCTTTGGGACACCCTTGAGCCCCTTTCTGAGGTGTGTACATAAGTGTTTCACAGAAGTGTCAGGTAAAGGTTATTTGGTTTGGCGTGTGGTGAGAGTTTTAGGTTGCATTTGAGCTTGCCCGTTATTTCAATCGACCTAAAAAAGTCATTGTACCGCTTCAAGTTGCTGCTACGTTATTAAGAAGGCCTATTGTCGAGGTCCAGAATATAAACATAATTTGGATGACGTGAATTCTTACCCACGTTTAATTTTGCTGTTTTTTTTTCAACTACAGATACGTAACGATTATGAGAGGTAGAAAATCAGATTGAGCATGCGTGAAGCCGCGTACTTTGCTAATGGTTAGTGTTTATTCGAGCATGCGTGAAGCCGTGAACTTTGCAAATGGTTAGTATTCATTTGAGCATGCGCGAAGCCATGAACTTTGCTAATGGTTAGTGTTCATTTGAGCTTGCGTGAAGCCGTGAACTTTGCAAATGGTTAGTATTCATTTCAGCATGCGTGAAGCCGTGGACTTTGCAAATGGTTGGTGTTCATTTGAGCATGCGTGAACTTTGCAAATGGTCAGTGTTCATTTGAGCATGCGTGAAGCCGTGAACTTTGCTAATGGTTAGTGTTCATTTGGGCATGCGTGAAGCCGTGAACTCTGCAAATGGTTGGTGTTCATTTGAGCATGCGCGAAGCCATGAACTTTGCTAATGGTTAGTGTTCATTTGAGCTTGCGTGAAGCGGTGAACTTTGCAAATGGTTAGTGTTCATTTGAGCATGCGTGAAGCCGTGAGCTTTGCTAATGGTTAGTGTTCATTTCAGCATGCGTGAAGCCGTGGACTTTGCAAATGGTTGGTGTTCATTTGAGCATGCGTGAAGCCGTGGACTTTGCAAATGGTTAGTGTTCATTTGAGCATGCGTGAAGCCGTGGACTTTGCAAATGGTTAGTGTTCATTCGAGCAGGCGTGAAGCCGTGAACTTTGCAATTGGTTCGTGTTCATACCAACACTGCGATAAGAAGGATACGAGATTAGACCAGAGTAGGCCTTAGTAATGTCTGTTTTTTTCCGTATTTCCCTAGCACCTTGGGTGGGTTCTCAAGCTGCAATCTAGAAAAGAACGGCATGACGAGGGGTAGGTACAGTGATTTGTCCAGCTCAGTGTCCGAATGAGCATCATGAAGACCTTCATCCTATGCCTCTTGGGGGTGGCGACCACGCTCGGTAAGGAAGGAGACAAATGGGCTGGAGAAACTTTGAAGGTGAAAAGATTACGATTGTTTTTGAACTGATTGTAATCTGATTGTAATTTCTCCTAGTAAATGTAGCGTCGTAGCACCGAGGGAATAAAACCATAACCTCGTTTAATCCAATCTACTAAATGTTGTTCTCTTACTAAGGTTAGTGAAAAAAGGACCATTTGGAGACGTTAATAGCGAGAACTGAAATGGGAATTGGAGCAGGGGCAATCATTCCTCAAGCCGACGGCTGAGCTAGTGGAGTAACGTGGATTTTTCATAAAACGGAGGGTCATCACCCAAAATGGGCGGTCAATCTTGAAGTGCCTCTCCTAGCAAATGACACCTTGCATGATTTGTTCTCAAACACCCAAATTTTACCAGAAATCATCGCGCAAATATTTATACGCCTGATTTATACGCCTGATTGATTTTGGTGACAATAAGTTTATGACGCAAATGGTAAAGACACCTGCATGAGGTAGCAATATTATAGATCTTCTATTTATTGCAAGCGACTCTCATGACAGGAACGTCGAAGTGGGCAAACCCCTCGGAACTAGCGACCACAATTTTATCCGTTTGAAGATTGAGCTCGAGTTGAAATCGTCAATTAACTGCGAAAGAATCCCTAACGTTAGATTTGCTAACTTTGATAGCTCATGAGAGGCAATGACGTCAGCGAATATAACCCTCGGACAAGATGTCAATCAATCGCTTGCTAAACATTTTATTGAGAGCAAAGCAATATATTGAAAATGGCCATGTATCTCGCAAAAACAGGCGAACAGCAGTCAATCAGCCTAAGTACTGGAAAGGGGAATTTCAGCGCCTTCAGTTGCAAAAGAAAGCAAAGCACTCGATTAAACAGAAGCAACCACATGACGATTCTACAGAAAAATGAATTCAAAATCAGCAGAAGAATTTTCAAGACGATCCAGAAACGAAAGGAAAAATATTACGAAATGGAAATTGTGGCCAACGCCAAAACTAATCCGAAACAATTTTTAGTTATATATCAAGAAAAAAAATTCAGATCCGTAATGGGCCCTCATTAAAATTATATTGGTGAGCTAGAAACTGACGATACTAAAATGTGTGTCCTGCTTACCAATTTTCTGTTCGGTATTTACGTTAAAGAATCCGGATATTCCTAATCCTGAGAATATCATAGCGCAAAGACAAATTGAAGCCCCCAGCACAGTGAAGTATTCCCCTGCCGAAGTTAGTTAATACATAAAAAAATTGGAAGTCACAAAATTTCCAGGTCCAGACCAAGTTCATCCCAGAATACTGAAAGAGACTAATAACGAAATTGCTGAATATCTATCAAAGATTTCAACCAATCTCTCACAAATGGCATCTGCCCCTCTCAATGAAAAGAAGCCAACATCACTCCAATTTTGAAAAAAAAGGGACAAAGAGTGTCCAGGAAACTATCGTCCAATCAGTCTCACCTCAGTCATTGTCAAGTTGATGGAAAGTGTGATCATGGATAAAATTATATCATTCTTAGAATCAAATCAGTTGATAGGTGACTCTCAGCATGGCTTTAAACGCAATAGATCATGTGCTACTAACCTGCTGCTTTTTTCTGAAAACAAAATTGAATTTCATGACGAGAAATCTCCGATCGTCATCATTTACCTTGACTTTCAAAAAGCCATCGATAAAGTTCCTCACAAACGCTTGGTTAGTAAATTGCACAGCATTGGTATTCGAGGTGAACTCAATAACTGGGAAAAATGCCAGCTTACGGACAGACGGCAGCGTGTCGTACTTAATGGAACTTTCTCCGATTGGGGTAAAAAGTTACAAGCGGCGTGCCACAAGGATCTGTGTTAGGTCCAGTTCTCTTCATAACATTTATAAGCGACTTGGAGAGCAACGTACTCTCGAACTTAGTAAGTTTGCAGACGATACCAAGCCAGGAGGAAAAGTGCAAACTCAACTCGAGCGTGAGCAGATCCAATTAGATTTCAACAAAATTGTTGATTGTCGACAAATGCAAAGTTATGCACATTGGTCACCATAACCCTAAACACGAAAATTCAATGTCCGGTAAGGAACTGTTACCTGTCACCGAGGAGAGAGATCTAGATGTCATCAATAGTAACGACTTGAAAAGCAGCAAGCAATGTAACGATTCTGCCCAAAAAGGCAATAAAATGTTAGACATGATATCCCGCACAATCTCGTACAAGAGCAGAAACAGAATTCTCATGTTATACAATGCATTTGTTCGACCGCACCTTGAGTTTTCCGTCCAATTGTGGTCTCCGTATCTCAGAACAGACGTTATTAAATTAGAGAAGGTCCAACGTAGAGCTACCAAACTTATCCTTTCGCTGCTCAATAAATCGTACGAAGAGACACTTCGCGAACTCAACCTTTATTCACTAGAGAAACGTAGAGTCAGAGGTCACATGATCGAAGTGTGGAAGATTATTAAGGGTAAGGAAAACGTCGAGAGAGCAAGCCTTTTCTCTTTGGATGCAAACGGAGTGGCCAGGAATAATGGATTCAAAATCGTTAGCAAGCGTTTCACACTCGATATCACGCGCAATTTCTTCACGTATAGGGTTGTCGAAGAATGGAACAGACTTTCCGTGGAAGTTGTGAACAGCGATACAATCGAAGCGTTTAAGTCACAGCTCGACCAATTTTAACCAAAATAGCCGCTAAATAGCTCCCATCTGTAGCACTTTCACCAGTATAGTCGAGAAAAACGGTGTCCGACATTGACAGCTATACGGTTAAATTAGTGCTTGGCAGTAGCACTAGCACGGTAAAAAAAAGTGCCCGTCATTGGTACCTGCTCGCTGCAAAACGGTGTCCAGAAATGACACCGATCAGCATTGGTTTAACTAGGAATAAAACTGTGACCATCTCAGATCAACACCGTGGGTCGGTGGCTCTCTCTTCAGGTGCTGATTTGAGTTTTTTCGAGTATCATCGTTAAATGCTATTTCCCTCTACAAACTTCTTCTTCCTTGATCTATTGAAACAGAAAATTCAGAGACACATGATGCTATTTCAGACGTTCTACTTCGGAACTAATCTTCGTACTATCAAAGGGCGACCCGGTTTGGGCCAAAAGTCCTGTTGTTTTCTTCTTACACTTGTAAACTCTTGTAAACTCTTGTAATCAGATCTTTTAGCTTACATGACGGGTTATACCGTAGCTGCCACCAGCTAGCCTTTTTTAGCCACTGAGTTGGGCTGGCTTCAACGAAAAATGTTCATTTCATGTTCTAAATGCAGGTTTCAATTCCATCCGACAGATTGTTGCTGGTGAACATTATCTTACAGTTCACCAAGGAACGGCATAGATCGTTACTTTTAACAAGACCATCGTGCACGTAGTTTTGGTAGCAATAATTTATTTATTGACATCTCTCTTCCACGACTTGACTTCTCATTGACATTCAACGACTACGTCCAACCAGCTCCAATGCCAGAGCAGAAGGAACAATCTACTGGAGTGCCCGTTGTTTCTGGTTGGGGTTACACCAGTAAACCCCAATCCTCCAGAAAGTGAGTTTGCCGATTGTCAGCGATGAAGATTGCAGAGAGGCTTATGGGTATTACAGAACTGGTCATCCACCCCATGTTTTTGACTCCATGATCTGCGCTGGCACCGGTGGCCTAGATTCCTGCCAGGGGGACTCTGGTGGACCCATGACCTGCAAATCCCGAGACACTACCTACCTTTGCGGCATAGTGTCTTGGGGCAGAGGATGTGCTCAACCGGCCGCTACCCCGGAGGGACGTTTTGAACACACCGGAGTGAAGATGTAACTAAATCCATACCATCCTCAGTGTGAAGTGGAAACACACACTTCTGAAATCGGAACTGATTTTTGCCTCTTGATCTCAAAAAAAAAAAAATATTGTGTAGGTGTTTTTTTAACATCAATGACGGGAACTCCATTAGTTTGTGCATCGATATGTTTGTTCACTCACTCATAGTTCACTGATGTACTCTACCTTCACACAGCTATCCCGTTGCCCGAAGTGACGCGTAAGCTCTTGAAAATGACGGGAACTCCATTAGTTTGTGCATCGATATGTTTGTTCACTCACTCATAGTTCACTGATGTACTCTACCTTTACACAGCTGTCCCGTTGCCCGAAGTGACGCGTAAGCTCTTGAAAATGTACAACAAAACTCTACAAAACAAATTGATAGAAAAGAATGCCGTTTTGACCTGTTGTGGTTTTAGAACTGTACACCAGTTGGCTTCAACAGCCTTATACAGGCTGTTTATTAAGTGTTTAGGCCTTATACAGGCTGTTTATAAAGTGTTTAGGCCTTATACAGGCTGTTTATAAAGTGTTTAATAAAACGCTCCATAAAATTGACATCTTATGACATTTTAAACTTTGAATTAATGAAAGATTTAAAGAGTGAACTTTACACGTGTTAATGCATCAATTGACGAAAATAAGAAATCATCTGCTTCGAAATGGACCCATTCCTATGAGCGCAGATCTGAACCCTTCGGTTGAAGCTTGTAGCGGTTCCATGTTTTTGGACTTGGTTGAAAATCTTGTTGGACTGATTAGGTTGCTTCTTATTTTTTTGTTTGATTTGATATGATTTAGACCTCATTTCCACCGAAGCCTCAACGCGGGTCATCGCAACTCCCTTTGACGGCTGTTGGTGAGCGCACTGCAGGCATCTCCGTTACCAGCCATTGTCGCTGGTCCTCGGTGAACGTCTTGGTTGGTATCGAGTTGTATTATTCGACTCTTGTTATTGGACAGAAATGGCCCATTCGCTCAAATATTGCTTATATATTCTAAAGTCTAGTATTGTGTATACCGTTGTCTAAGAGGAATTACAATTTAATCTTTGGAACTGGCATGAAACAAAAGGAAACAAAGGGAAAAAACAATAAACGCTGAAAAAACATTCACAGTATACCTCAATAATGTTCAAGTACTTCACTTGTAACAATAAAAGGCCTGACATTTCTGAACTTTCTCACTTGACGTCATTAACCAAGCGTTGGTTGGGCGCCTCCAAAGTAACCTCTACGCCTATCACCCGTCGATGCAGAGAGCCGCAAACTCCTGATCAAAATAGTATATTTTGAAAATGTATTTATCAACGAATAAATGCCCCATTACAGTGAGCTTCATATGCTGTCGTATCTATGATACTGGACACTTTGTTATTCTCCGCCGTCTCTGAAGAGATATAAAATTTT
>SDVV010041357.1:0-10446 GCA_016164225.1 Gammarus roeselii | reverse complement strand
GCTGTCATTATGGACACTGCCGTGTGTCATCGTTATGACATACGGCAGTGTCCTAATGGTGTCCTAATGGTGTACGCTGTCATTATGGACACTGCCGTGTGTCATCGTTATGACATACGGCAGTGTCCTAATGGTGTCCTAATGGTGTTCGCTGTCATTATGGACACTGCCGTGAGTCATCGTTATGACATACGGCAGTGTCCTAATGGTGTCCTAATGGTGTACGCTGTCATTATGGACACTGCCGTGTGTCATCGTTATGACATACGACAGTGTCCTAATGGTGTCCTAATGGTGTACGCTGTCATTATGGACACTGCCGTATGTCGTAACGATTGTTAAACAGCCTTAAGACGGTAGCGCACGGTAGTGCGGTGTCACTAATAACTATTTATGATTGAGTGAATAATTATTATTAACCATTCGCTTCCAAGTGAAAAGCCTCAAATCGTGCCTGAATCTCCTCTGAAAATTTTCGTCTCATCCACGACCAACCGATTCCATCACTCTTAAATGTCAGTGACTTGTCGCCTAGCATGCGCACGCTTGACGACATCACACATAACCACCATACTCAAGCCAGCCTGATGCAAATCAACCTCACTCGTAACTACGATTGAGGAAAATTGATGATAATTTAAAATTTTCAGTATGGATATCGGTACATTCAATGGAAGAATATCGGTATTTCACCTCTTTATGACTGGAAAGAGGATTTCTAAACTACCGGAACAAATAAATGGGGAGGCACATAATCCTACTTCCTCGAACATGTCAGTGGGAAAGTTCAAACCTAATTTGTGATTATTAGGTGATTCATCAATAATCCGAACAAAAAATAAATGAGAGAGAGAGGCAAATCTGTTTTGAAGTCAGATAAGATGTAATGAGACAGATTCAATGCAGAAAATAACCAATTATGTTTCGAACTTATAGGAATTAGTTAACACTTCAAAAAAAAATCAAGAAAATTATAACATCAAATAATATCAAATTTAGTAGGTTGATAAGTCGTTTAATAATATAGGAATCATATAAAACTTATAGATTGGACTCATATTTCAGCAGAAATTTTCAGAATTAAAACTTTTAATTATAAAGAAAGGAGATCGCATTCAAATGGCGCAAGGCTTTCAACTGTTAAACATGCTTGGTGAAACATTATTATTATTCCTCGAGAATTTTGGGGCCCCTGGTAACAAAGGGACATGGAATGATGAATAAGTTAACGACTCACCATGAATAAGAGGATGGGCTTTCGGAGAGACTTGGAATCAAGGTGGAGGAGTTTTGCGAGGAGGATGACAGAAAAATAGACGGGTTATCGAATGACGCCTAAGCAAGAATAACATGAATTATACGGACCCTCCAATGGAAAAGAGAACCAGTCAAAAAACGGTCGATTACATTCAGAAAAATAAGATGCATATACGGACGCAACCTCAACTCAAATAAACTGAAATATATAATTGAAAATCACTAGTCAAATTCAAACGGAATGTCATTCTTTCTTGTAGGAAAACAAAACAATACATAATCATGCACATGAAATATAGAATACGTATGATGATATGATGATAGATTGAGCTATCGAATCGAATCAGATTCAATGGCAACTTAGAGGACATCACAACATGCCTCAGTATATGGGACCTTGTATGAACGGTAGAGGAGGACATCACGACATGTAGCTTAGTAAATGGGACCTTGTATGAGCGGTAGGGGAGGCCATCACTACATGTAGCTCAGTAAATGGGACCTTGTATGAACGGTAGGGGAGGACATCACGACATGTAGCTCAGTAAATGAGACCTTGTATGAACGGTAGAGGAGGACATCACGACATGTAACTCAGTAAATGGGACCTTGTATGAACTGTAGGGGAGGACATCACGACATGTAGCTTAGTAAATGGGACCTTGTATGAACTGTAGGGGAGGACATCACGACATGTAGCTCAGTAAATGGGACCTTGTATGAACGGTAGGGGAGGACATCACGACATGTAACTCAGTAAATGGGACCTTGTATGAACGGTAGAGGAGGACATCACGACATGTAACTCAGTAAATGGGACCTTGTATGAACGGTAGGGGAGGACATCACGACATGTAACTCAGTAAATGGGACCTTGTATGAACGGTAGGGGAGGACATCACGACATGTAACTCAGTAAATGGGACCTTGTATGAACGGTAGAGGAGGACATCACGACATGTAACTCAGTAAATGGGACCTTGTATGAACGGTAGGGGAGGACATCACGACATGTAACTCAGTAATTGGGACCTTGTATGAACGGTAGAGGAGGACATCACGACATGTAACTCAGTAAATGGGACCTTGTATGAACGGTAGGGGAGGACATCACGACATGTAGCTCAGTAAATGGGACCTTGTATGAACGGTAGAGGAGGACATCACGACATGTAACTTAGTAAATGGGACCTTGTATGAACGGTAGGGGATGACATCACGACATGTAACTCAGTAAATGGGACCTTGTATGAACGGTAGGGGAGAACATCACGACATGTAACTCAGTAAATGGGACCTTGTATGAACGGTAAGAGAAGACATCACGATATGTAACTCAGTAAATGGGACCTTGTATGAACGGTAGGGTACATCTTACTTCTATCGAAACATGTCACGACCCGGCCAAAGAACTTTCATTCATACTTTAAAGAGACCAATAAAAAAGAACTTCTGATGCCCCAATGAATTTCGATTGGTCAATGGATTAGTATTTTTTATAAAACAATTTTTAGGTAGTCTGTGAGTTAGAGATTAGGCCTAATGGTATGGCATTATTACATGAACTTTCATAAATTGATAAAAATTAACAAATCCCATGTACGTTTGAAGACGGGCCATTACCGTAGAAATCACATTATGTAACCATTTAACATTTATCAATCATCACATCGTGTAGTAGAGTAAATAGTACCAGGCATGAACTATAGTGTGCATGTTACTTTCCCAGCTGAATTTAAGTTACAACCTTTCCGGAACATGTCACTAACAAGTAAAGATGAGAAAGTATTAAAAATACGCAATGAATCTGTACTATTTGATCATGACAAATATTGAGATCATAAATTGTAAACATTTATCGACAAGCGTTAGGTTGTCAGGTTATGTGTGAATCAATGTGAGTTAGAGAGTCAATGCCATACATGCCGATACGATCCAGGCCGGGCAAACATTAATTGACGACGTCAAAAAAAAATCTCAGTCGTTACGAGACGAAGAATTACTCGTTGTACAAAATACTGAAAAGTGGAATAAGTAAAAATCAACTTCAGTTTAGATTTACACGTCGAGGCAATAGGAAAGTCAAGCCAAAATAAACAGATATGTAGGAAATAAAGTGAGGTAATGGTTTACTATTTTCCCGTGAATCGTTGCTTGTTTTATCTCCAATTCAAAGAGAAATACGTTCAGGCCCAAAGCAATGCGAAGTCAAAGGGATCGAACGGGCTGATGGGATAACTATAAAATAGCACTAGCGAATTTTGAGTTGGGATTTCTATTTGTTCTAAAATAATGACTAAAAGAACTGTATAAAACTGTGCTTATGTTTTGTTGACTGAATAATATTGTTGATGCAATGCGCAAGCATCTGAGAGGTGTTTTTTCTGCTTGAAAAATTCTGCTTGAAAAGTAGTGTTTCCTGAAAAATATAAATTTCTGGCCATTATAGAGTTCTTGCGTCTGCCTTCTAAATGAGGTATCCACGCCAACGTATCTGATTCTTCGACGGATCTGACTCAGTCCTCCTGTGAAACAAAGAGTGCTTCTCATATATGCATCGCAGGGTCTTCTGACTCTTTGTGTGATAGAAAGAATGCACAAGTACTATGCAGTGGTAAGTTGAATAGTACTTTTTACCAGTCAAGTATTAGTGCTTGTCTGAGTATCAACACTGCTTCTCATACTCAATTTGATTAGGTGACATTGGTTATCAGGCCCAGTGTCAATAATGTTTATGAAGTCGTTTCTCCTCGAAGCAAACCTTTTCTGGTGGACGCAGTAGTGGCCATATTTTTTCCTGTTTGAGGGCATCAACGAGCCAAAAATGTTTCGGTCACCTGCTAGCCAATCATTCATGCCACCTTGCGATCAGTAGTGAAATTGCACTATAGGGCAACTTCAGATATGTAACATTACAGCAGAGTCGATACATTGTGATGATCAACAGCCAAAGAGGAACGACAAAAGTCATGAACCGTTTCAAACTATAATTTCAAAATAACACCATCTTTTTGAAATAATTTAGAGACGAACATAACGGCTAAATACATTGGGAAAATTTGCTTGTGCAACCGAGATCAATTCGATCTCAAATCATTGATTAAGATTTCTGTTAGAGACAGAAGTTAACTCTTTGTTTTCGCTAATGTTGAATGGGCGATCGATCGGCTATTCGGGGATCAAAAGACGAGTATTCCGTCTTTAGCTAAATTATTTTTCGATTACCCCGATCAGCTCCGAGAAATGTGAATGAACCCATCGAATAGTTTCACAGGTGGCATCTAATATAGTAGAAAACATTAGCTCAAAAAGACTTATGTCGCAATATAAAAATGAATTGGCCCATTCCATATTTTTTGGCAAATAAGATCTTGGGGAACTTTTCAAACGCACCTACGACTATTTTGGAGATAGTAAGGCGTATTTCAACCTCACTATTTATTTTTACTCTGTACAAAATGTGTATATTTATTGTGTCGTGATATTTCTCACTGGAACATAAGAGCCAATGTTCATATGATGAACCAACGGTCTTGCCTTGAAAAGCATGACAAATTTCACTGCTAAGTATTTAGTGAAATAGAAGTTGTTAGAGGCAATATATAGAGCGGAGGCTACTTCTGATTGCTCCAATAGCACAATCATCGAATGTGATCATTTAAAGAAGAAGGACAAAGGCAGCTGTCTGGCTTTGAAGCCTGAAAAGTTTGCCAGGCTAGAGGAATGGTCATCTGCAACAGATGTTTAGGCCGGAGTCTAGGGCCTAAACCTAAATGGTCATCTGCAACGAGTCAGCTTATGTATCTGAGGTCATGACAGCTACTCACCTCTCAGGAAAGAGAGGTTGGCATACTCTTAAGATCTTCCGTCAGATGGCGGCGCATTCCTCAGCATATCGGTTAGAAATGTATATGTGAGTGGTACATCACAATCCAGTGACTGGATGGCTCTCCAGCTCAATTGCGTATGCTCCTGCAATCTACAAACTTGTCAAATCACATCGATATTATGGATTGATAAATTGAAGCGCAAATAGCGTTGGTGATTTGTGTGATTTTTCCAGAGTTTCGCCGGTAGTGATCTTTGTTAGATGGATCATTATAAACTGTGACTGAATAAAGATATGCTGTATTTTGGTACTGACTAATGTGAGAATGAACGCTAAGCATGTGCATGATCAACTGCCGTTGTTTGATTTGATCAACTGACCATTTACCGTCAATTAGCACATGGCCGACGGTAAAAGGAAAGTCTGCGGTAAGATGAACTATTACTCATAGATCCGTTCATGACCGATTTGAGGATTTTTCTGGAAGTGTCTTGTAGATCACTAACACTTTCCGCCCTTCAAATTACGGATTGTAATAATTCGAACCGAGTTTTTAGTTCTTATAAATTAATGTTCGAGAAATTACGTGTAATTCGAGTTTTTTTATATTTATTTGGCTGGAACAGTTGGATGGGAAACAGTTTACAGTTGGAACAAACAGTCGGTTGCATGATATCAATTTTGCTTGTCTGTGTCATTGTTTGGTGTGCATTGTGTCACAAACTGGTGTGCATAGTGAACTTTTGCATCATAATCACCATAGGTCCCGTTGAGCTTCTGTACCGAGGATAAGCGCACCCTGGATTCATTCAACTGTTTCAACTGTACCCTAGGAGCTGCCACCCAAAACAGTGCATGGATAGATTTCTGTCCAATTGAACATCCAAGCTGAATTCAGGAGTGATCCTGTATGACATACTTGAAGTGCTAAGGAAGGCGAGGGGCACAACACCATATTGGTTTAGTGTGGAGAAACAATCTCATCCATGAAATGGTAGGAGCTGCCGAATAGCTTCTGTATGAAGAATGGAAGCTCTATGAGTAGTGAAGTAGTTCTAGTCTTCAAATAAATGAAGGCTGATGAAAGGTATTGATTGTAGAGACGTTGGAATTGGTTTTCATATCGTATTCACTTTGTAATTTACAAATTTCACTACTTCATGAGCAGTATTATTTTCCATTACAAGCTCAAACGTATAATTTATCATTTAAATATTCTAAGAACGTGTGGTCCGCAAGAAAAAAAAATCATTGTGAAACAGTACAAACATGAATACAACGGATGTCGAAGGTTAGTTGCATCATAAACTGCTCTTCTTCTATTTCCAACTCGCATTCCAGGACTTGGATGGGCAATATTTTTTACATCGAAAAAACGCAAAATTCACGAGGTGACATTTGCAAGCAGTTCGTCAATTCTCTCACGAATTGGTTCTGAAACACCATGTTGTCGATTTATATATTGTAACACGAAATTTTGGCATGACACTCGCCACTTGGCAAGCTAAAAACCACGATTATTAATTAAATGTGGAAACAACTGCATCCGCGACCATTATAAATATATATTAACACCCGCCGCATTCTTGCCTCAAGACATAAGCTATTAACCCTGATGGGATATAAAATTTAGATTTTTATCACTAATTGTCGGCCATTTCCCTCCCTGTGTCCCAACTTCCCGCAGCCCATCTGGCTCCCAAACTATTCAGTGATCGAGTGATCCGCAGGGGAGGGGAAATTTAATTCCATCTGCCAGGGGATATAAATCGTAATGCCTGATCATTTTTTGCCTTTCACTCTCAGTAACGCAGTCGTTCAGACTCATTTCTGATTCTTAAAAGAACGTAAACTATGCTTTCGTATGACGTCGTACAATTTAAACTTCATGAGGTGATATCACGGGAACCGATTTTTTCCACCATTATGTTCCAAATATCTACATCAAAAATACAAAAATTTGCTTGAAACACGTTCACGAAATTTTGCGTGGGTGGATATGTTATTTATTATTTGTTATTTCACCTATAAATACTTCATTCAACATTTCTTCATAATATTGGCACATATATTAAAAAAAGTTCCTACAAGAATTATGGAAAACAATATTATCTATAATTTCATATAACTGGTATAAGTTATTCGACCGGTTCTGAAAGAATAACAACCTTTGTTGAACAATTATTCTTATTTATGTACTTTATTTAAAAATTGAAAAGAATTATATTACGAAAATCAATTAAATTTTGAAGAAATTGTCCGATACGCAATGCAACAATGCACTATCCCTAATAATGTAAAGTTCATGCGGCTGCCTACCAAGTGAAGGGAGGAAGGCATTATCTAGATGCATTTATAACGTAGTTATAAAGTCTCAGTGCAGAGCTTGTGACAATAAATAATTCAGGTGCTGATAGAACTTTCATTTTTTTGTTTTTGTTTTCAATTGAGAAACCGTATGTCACATTGCATGAATCATCAGAAAAAGAACATTCTTCTATGACATTACCATAAATTGGTTTGTAATAGAGGCACCAACTCTTCTTAATAGCTGAGTCGTATACACTCCCAGGGGAGGATGCTAAACGTTCTGTCGTACATTGACAACGAAGCAATTTTATACTACCCGCAACAGAAATTCAATTGACTTCAATAACAATAGGAAAACTAATAATAGTCTTTATTGAAGCACCCGATGGTAGAATAATAATTACGGAGAACAAGTTTGACAGAGCATCCCTACCAATACAATCAAATTACGCACCAAAAGAACATACATGGAGACATGACAGAATAGGGATGAAGTACGCGACATGACTTCGATTAATAAGTTGAGTCAGTGAATAGCGCGCCTGGATGAATATTATGTCCCACCCCCACATGAATATGTACCTATATACCAAAACTCAATGTTAGAGAGGTAAAGCACATAACCACTTGTCAGCCAACACATCAGGGAAGTCTCCCAGAATGACATTAACTTACGTACAATGGGCCCACAACATGGAGAGGCATATCGATTCTGTCCCACCTCGCTTTTATTGGAGATAATTTGTAACCCTCACTATTACATAGAGACTTCAGGAAAAGTTTTTTGGAATTTATAATATGCTCCTGGAGGCTAAGGCACATTTTCTAGCTCGTAGCTTAATACAGTCAACATCATACGCCTCGAATATAAGGCTAGCACTCGTTCTTCAAGTTACACCAATCAACCTCCTAAAAATATCATTGTATGCTACACCTTCAGTTTACTGATAGTGAGTCCCGTAAGTTTGCCCCATAGTGAAATGCAGTAGATAGGGTGGCAATGAGTTTTAAAGCGCTGTATTTTAACATAGGTCGTGCAGAAGTTGAGTTTTCTTTTAGCTGATTGCTAACCGTGTTTAATTTTCAAAACTGTTTGTAGATATCATCACTGTCACAGTCGGTTGTTTGTTGTTAAGTATCATATGTGGGGGAAACTGTCCACATAATCCAACTGAGTTCCTTATAACACATTATTTATTCGGAGCTTGGACCTTGCATAGTGCGTTTTTTTTCCTAGCATACAAACAGATTTGCTAGTATTTTACTCAATGTCTAGCGTTGCGGCCTCCGCCTAGGATATATTTAGCATAGTTTGACGAGTATCCACTTGAGGAGCCAGGAGGACCATATCGTCGGCAATGCTAAATGTGCGTTAAAACAGCAGTCACCCATATGACAACCAACACGGCTAAGAGCTAGACGTTCGTACAAGCTGTCTACATACACATTGAATAGGAGGGGCGAAAAAAGACCTTCCTGCCTTATTCCATTGCTTTGTAAACAAACACTGCAGCGAATGGTTAATAATGTGACACAGTGAGAGAATATTCCACAAACAATAGAGTAGGAAAGTGTGGTCACGTTATGTTGAATGTGATAGTGTTCTAATGACACCATTTTGACTATGAACGATTGGTCCTAGTTTTGTTTTTTTCTGGTAGAATCTGGGGAATAAGTGATTTAGAGACGCAAGCTCATATAACCCTTTTATGGATATCTGGGCAGTTTGATCAGTTCCTTACGTTCCCCAGACAGTGGCATCGAGGACCCCTTGTGGTGACACGGACAATCATAAGTGTTGTGATCAGTAACCAACAGTTTGTTATAACTTCAAAAAATTGTTGTCCACCTCAGCCTGCCACTATTTACGAATTTGCGGTAATATTGAACGATTATGCGGGACAGTTAAATATCTTTAGTTGGTTTCATAACTCCAATTACACAAAATTACACGAACAATTTATATGATTAAAAACCTTTGTTCGCAGGTGTACAGTGTGACATTAGGCCTTCTTATGCCAAACATGAGGATATGTAAATAGTGCGCTATGCAAAATACCATTCCAGTTGAAAATCCTATTTGGAAAGAACCATTGACTCTTCGCCCGCCATTCCACACTCAGAAATAACGACTGCAAGGAAAAGGTCAGAGTGATATCGATCAACCAAGCAAGTGAGCCGCCAATATGTTCAGAACAAAAATACATCTGTTTTAAAGCCACTCTATGAAAATCTTTACTCCTCCCCTGGTGAAGGCGCTAGCTAATGGTATCTAATGCATATTATATGCGAATAAAAACAACGCATATTTGAAATCCAGGGAATTTTGCAGAGCGGGAAAAACTGCATCAATTTATCTTGGGATGTTTTAATCAATCTTCTTATCAGATAAACTTCATATAAATCGTTGTAATTTGACGGATCACAGAACAAGCGGTTTATTTAGTTAGTCATTTATTTATAAACTCAAAGACAAACTAGCCCCGTAAAATTGTTTCTCAATGGTTCCTGATCGTGGGAGCGGGAAACCGACACTTTACGCAAGACAAATATGTAAATAAGCATTACGGAATCAAAACCAATAAAATCGCATTGACTTTGGATCCAACTATACAGAGCTAATAACGCTGAGTTCATCCAGCCTGTGACTTTGTATCCAATTATACAGAGCAAATCAACCCTGAGTCCGTCCAACCTCTGACTTTGTACCCAATTATACAAAGGTAATCAAACCTGAGTCCGTTCAACCTCTGACTTTGTACTTAATTATACAAAGCTAATTAAACCTGAGTCCGTCCGAGCTTTGATGAACGTCACTAATGCGTAAAGATAATCTAAATTAGGAAGCAATTAGGAAGCACTTGTACAGATGAATAGCAAAATCCTTTCGTTTCAATTAACACGGCACTGAATAAAAATAAAAGAATGTCACTAATGATGGCGTCTATTCACACACCTCGTATCACAAGTCGAGTTCAACAATCAGTAATTCATAGTTCAAAATAAAGAAATGATTAAATCACCGCACATGGTGATTTTATCATTTCTTT
>SDVV010041356.1:0-10446 GCA_016164225.1 Gammarus roeselii | reverse complement strand
GAGAGAGAGAGAGAGAGAGAGAAAGGGAGAGAGACGGTCATCTGAGTTTTGCGTAATACATTTCCGCAAGTGTGAAGCCAGTCTAGATACACAGAGATCAACTTCAACATCGATTCCGTTTTCCTCATGACTAGATAAAAAAAATTAACTTCCGTTGTCCTGGGTGGGGGCAACTCGTTCTGAGAAGGCGGATTCATTTCACTTGGTAATTGTTTGTGTGCGTGATGGAATTGTCAACCCATGTAGACAGTTGATTCTCGTTGTGCAGCTCACCTGGAATAATGATCGTGATATATGGTTGAAGGCAATCTCTCTGAAACCCTTTTATTATTCAGGGATCATAATTCATTTGCTCTACGACGGGGCCGGACATGAATACAAATGTGTATAGTTCATTAAATGGCACCGTGAAGATCATATGTTGTATGAAATCAGGATAGGTTAAAATACATCTGGCAATAGCATGAAAAAGGGACATTGTATGTCGTGAATGTGCATTACGGAGATCATTCGTAATGACCTCCATCATCATGCAGGTCAGTGAACATAAAGTTCATCAAAAGGCCGCCGATTTACAACGCAAATTCTGATCATCACATGGTCTTAAAGGCAGCCAAGCTATTCTAATCTTATTCTATGCATTAATGAGTATCCCAGCAATTCCAATAGAGTGTAAGTGACAAACCTTATTTTTTCTGTTGAATTCTATGGTTTCAATAGCATTTGGGTGTAAGCCTGCTTTCATAGCGCATTTTCTCACCGTGGGACATGGTCGATTTCTTTCTGCGATTAAATTGTTACCAAATGTGCATTTTGAACAATAATTTTTTAGGTTACAACGGTTTTGTTTTTCATTCGGGGGTTGATAAAGTTTGTCGAATCGAGGTAACAACACCTGATAAATTAGGCAACATTGCTAGCGCGGGTCCAGTGTGCCAGCTAACAGGAGGAAATGAAAGTAAGGAGTTCACACAACCGTAAGCGTATTTGTGCAAGTGAGAACTTGTTTGTTTTTGAAAAGATGCGCAAATGATGATTAGATATCAATGTATAAATGTTTACGTATGGGAATAAAGGAACAAGATTCAACACATTTTTCGCACAAAAATCGATTTAAATTATATGATGGCAGAATAACCTGCCGTTTCTTGATTGATTAAGTTTTCCAAGTATTCACTTTATTTTTAAATGATAAAGGATCTGGTATTAGGAAAATTCTGAAGATCCTTGGGAAATGTTTCAGTTAGTTCTTTCGAAAGTTGAAGAGGAGCGTGGGAAACACCCCACCACGGTGTGATACTGTGGTGGGGTGTTTGTGTAACGAGTAACTTAATCTGCGTGTAGAGCTTTTTCGAGGAGTGTGGAAGCACGGATGGGGTCATCGAAAAAAAAACATTGTTTCATGCCAACTCTCAAGTCTTTCATGCTAAGACGTGGCCATGGCTTGACCAATGCAACTTACGCTGCTGAATAAAAAAGATTTTATTTATTGTTCATGAAACTTGTTTTGTCGTCCGAAACAGGACCACATGGGGTGGAGACCACCGTCTGGGATATTAACATCGCAATTGAGATGTTGAGAATTTAATAGCTTACAATATAAGAACTTTTACTCCTAGTAAGCTACCATTGGGTTTGGAAGTGGTCGAATGTGAGAGCAACATGGGGAAAAACAAATCAAGAATCAATTACGTTTCTATTCCGATTAATTCAAACATTCGAACATTTACCCTTCCTTCAATACACCGTCACATAATCGAGCGTCCTTTTTCTGATCTCTCAAACCAGCCCCGATAAGGTGACTATCTCTGTGACGGAGCACGGCAGCAAACGTGTTTTTAAATGTTTTAGGAAAACACCTACACCTCCACAACGCAAATTTCTCGACAGGCAATCCCTGAACGGAAGCAAGTCCTTCGAAGAAATGACATATCATCAGCAATGCATAATGATTTGTCTCTCAGTATAATCTCCTGCATTCTACTTTCCCATTTTGACTCATGTTGAGGGAATACACACTTCTTGACTATTGTACATGGCAGCTGGAGTAAAGTCATATTGCCACGCTATATTTTGCATGATTACACTGCATCGATATATTAAGATTATCTTTGAATTAGGCAGAGTAAGGGTTCATTGTACTAAGATGATTGGAAAATATTGGTGAACGAATTGGTTGACCGTGAGCGGACACAGTATCATGATTGACAGTTTCAGTAGTCCGGCCAGATTGTTCGTAATCGCCCGTGCATTGTCCATGAACTTAGTATCAGTCCCTTCCAGTTTCTTCGCTGATTGGTTGTGAAAGTTTGGAGATGCACTAATTATGTTCACTGAACCATCGTTGCTACGTGCATGATAATGCAGAGACCATCAACTGATACTTGATTTAGGTGCGCCGTACCGCTGGCTCATGAACGATTAGGTACCTCTAACGAACCGAGCATCTCGGCGGACACAGCAATGGCAGTTATGCAGCCGGTTGCCCGCTGTCTCTCAACACCAGTCAGTTCCTGGTCGCTATGTGCTGCTCATCACTGGAGTAGTATTATCGATGTGTTTTCCCCTCTGAAGATAATTGTATATTAGTTCGAAATGGTTATGAAAATGAGCTAACTTGTGTGAAGGGAATGTTTGCGTATTTAAACATTTTGATGATCTGGAATGAAATTATCGATTTTTTTTTAATGTTAATCATTCAATAGACCCTGTCATCTTATCTTGAAGAGTTTCTGCTGTTAAACACGCATCTTTTATTTTGAGAGTATATATGGCATTGCCACGAACTAAAAAACAACATGCTCAATATTTTTGGTTTGTATTGTAAGAGTTTGTCATACTTTCATAGTTTACATCAAGTCGAATCGCTCCTCTGTGTTGAAGCGAACATCCGCTCTAACGTTTGGATTTTATTTGGGGCTGCACGATTTTTTTTGTGAACTAATCCCCTTCCCTTCCCGTTTTCTCCAGCGTTAAAAAGAAAGGAGAGGAGGAAAAATAAACAGTTCGGATATAAAATGACCTTGGCCGCCCAAACATCTCCGCCGTTTTTGTTGCTACAAACGCTCGTGGAAGTACCCAACTTAATTAGAAAGTCTAGGCAAAGAGACAGCTTTACGAGGCGTAAGTGAGACTTTTTCCTATTATGCTTTTAATTACCTCAATCACTGGAAGGAAACAGGGTAGTTATCGAAAAGAGGGGACGGTTCAATAGAAGGAGCTTTCAAACTAATCGTTCTGGGTTAACAGAAAACTTGCTTCATAAAAAGAAAGATCGGTGATGGATCAGAATGATGGATCGCTCGATCCAGCTCAACTGGCTATAAATGTTGAACCATGTTTGAACAATCGCAAATTGATTAGTTGAATGTTGAATTAAACATTTCCATATTTACCGAATATACCAGGCAATTACAGAACTAGAATGAGATGATACATTGACATAGTCTGAAAGGTGGGTTCGACTAGACCTTCACATCAATAAGGAAGATGATCAGATAACATCGTGTCACTGGAATTTGGTGAGTATAATCGGTTCCAGTGGTATTGTGAGGGCGTATCCATTACATTCACAACCACTAATACATTAAAATAAAATAAAATAGATATATGTAGCATCAAAATATATCTAATGTGTCTACAATCACTTAAAAATGTTAATTAACAACATTGGCACACTACGTTGGATTGGGAATTGAATAGAACTACTCCAATAGTCCATTTTTTGACGTTCATTTTGAATGATGTGTGTTGGGGGCAAATCAGTCAATTAACTCTTAACCTGTTGGTATTCAAATTATCGGTAAGTTTCTGGCATTTAATTCTAACCCTCTTGTGCTGGTTTCTAATAAAATATTGGTAATGATAATAATTGAAACAATGATTATAATAATAAGAATTCTTGTTATTTTCATTGTCATTATTACTTTATTATTATTGGTATTATTATTATTCATATCATTATTCTTGTTAGTATTATTATTTGTATTATCATTATTATAAGTAGTAATATTATTATTACTAATTTCATTATTTTTTATCATTTTTTTTCCCCATCGAAAAACATAATGGGCGACCGAAAAAGTCGCCTATTATGTGAATCTCCCATTCTGTCGAATCGTGAAAATTATTATTATTATTATTATTACAAATATGATGTTATAAATATTTTTTTTCAACTTTCAATACTTTTTTTACCCAATAAAATTGTGTCGATTCTCGTTCTTTGTTACAATTCACTTCATTCGATATTTGTTGCCTGAAACCCAACAGTTTTCAGGATTTCGCCAAAAAATTCACACATGACAACAACACCTAACAGCACCTGACACCTGACAGCGACACCTGACAGCACCTGGCACCTGACAGCAACAGGGGTGACCCGGTCCGCAATAATCGACGGATCTTTATTGTTCAACTAGCTGACGTGTAAAGTGGACCAACTCCATAATGAATTGACATTATAAGTAACCCCCATGAAAGCTCAACCGATGTATCAGCGAAAATCCGGTAATTAATGCGAGCTGGGAAGTTATGAATCACATGTACGGCGCCATTAGGAGCATGGCTGGCGGTAAATCCTGAAAATTTGGCAGCTAACAGGGAGTTGAACTGCAATGGTGTACCACAGTGCATACCCAGGGCGATGCAATATACTTTTAGCAATAAAAAATGTTGAACTGCCTATTTTATCCCACTACAGAGCAATGTTCACGAGAGAAAAATTGTTGGTCTCGTGGAGAGTCCACGAGCCGAACATCAAACGATGTAACATGACCATAGAACAGTTTCTAACGATTATCGATGTTTATCGTTTCAACGCAATTATACTGTATTATACCGGCATGTAAGACACTAATTGTAGTTCTTGCAATACAAGTATAAATTATATATGATAAACAGTACTCTTTGTCCCGTCAATGTGATGCGATGAAATCCACAATGTTTGGGTGGTACCAGAGAACGTTGCATAAACCCGTGTTGGAAGCTCTTTTCCCAAATTTCTTGAACCAATCTTTAATGGGCCGGCACAAGTTCTACCCATTACCTTATCAGCCGACTCTTGTACTGCCCGAAAATAGGCTATTATGTACACTTGCGAGATGGCGAGCAGCACTTTTGAAAAATGATTGTATTAAAAGGGCGTTGTAGCGGGTTCATAGTAAGCGAGACTTATAAGGGAGTTTTATGATGTTTTTGGAGGAGGAGTCAGCACCCATTAGCGGTAAAGACATGTTGTAGGCGATGGAAGGCAATGGGATGGGCACGGGCTCTTCTGCTGTTGGTGTCCGACTCCACGCAGACTGGGTTCTAGGAGAGAGATGGAAAAGGGCCGCTCATGCAAAGCAGTGTACGCGGAAGCAACAACCTACGATGGCGTCCAGCGTCTGTCTCTGATTGTGTTGGGTAACATTTTGACGTACTATACACCAATCGCTCATCATTTGTCCCAACAAAAAATGTGCTCATACAAGTGTTAAAAACTGGCATTGCATATGATTATTGATTTAGGCATGATTATCTTTCAAATGAAGAGAGAATGGCTCTCAGTTTCAATGTTCAAGGAAGTTTGATGTATCAATGCGGTATCTGTGCAAGCAGAGCAGGAAAGAAATGATGTAATCGAAAAGTTGAAAATCGCACCTAACGATGATACTGCATATGTCAAGGGAATTTTATGGATCCGCCGTGTTGACTTTTCAACGAAATATGACCGTGTTAGTGCTGGACCATTGTCGTGCAACGAGCCGGTATCATGCCTGACATTCGAACCCTGCATCTGGTAATGTTCGATACAATAATAACTCCTCGTGATATCATGCCATTCAGCATTAACAACCGAGCTGGTCTCAATAACGAACCCAAATATTACCGTGCTAGTGATGACGCATGGCACCTTTATTAACCGTGCTTATAAAAATGTCGGACACCATTTTTCCACGTGCGGGCGCTAATGCCGGATACCATTTTTCGATGTGCTGGTGCCAGTGCCGGACACCATTTTTTGATGTGCTGGTGCCAGTGGACACATTTTTCGATGTGCTGGTGTCAATGACCGACTCCAGTTTTGATGTGCTGGTGCCAGTGCCGGACACCCTTTTTCTATGTGCTGGTGCCAGTGACGGACACCATTTTTTGATGTGCTGGTGCCAGTGCCGAACACCATTTTTCGATGTCCTGGTGACAATGACGGTCAGCGATTCTCCAGGAAGCCGCGTCCGTGGGACGGTAGACTTATCCAGGATATTTAATGACTGTATAATTATAAAAATATGGTCGTACTGTATCTCAAATGAAATGTTGGTAAGCATTACTTCCTATCATAATAAAGCATTGTCATCATTGAGAACCAACTGTCATTGTAAACTTGTTTATGCGCAAGTCACCAACTCAGAGATACACCTCTTTCATGGACTGCGATTTGGGATGGCATGAATTATTTGAGCGAAAAAATGAATTATTGTTAACCGTTTAACATAAAAGGTATATTTTGGAAACTTGGTAACGAACTGATCTTGTTGCATTAGACCTTAAAATATCATGTTAAAAAACTAATGTAGTCATCGGTTTTATATAATTGGAATGTATTCCATCGCAATGTACTTGTTCCTCATTTGGAAACGACATTAACGGTTACCATGCATTGTACGTTGTATTTCAAACAATGAGTACGTTTGTAATTATCGAGGCATGTTCGTAAAGACCTCGCAAGTGGAGCATATTTTGCATTCAAATACAGGCATTATACGTACACAAGGAAATTGTGTACTTATTCGGTGTTTATCGACCTCATTCTGACTCTATTGATAACTTTTTAGCTGTGTTGGAGGAATTGCTACATTATGATTGAATTGCAAATTGTGGAATATTTCTGTGTGATGATTTTAACATAAATCTAATTGATCAAAATTCCCTTGCAGTCGATAGGTTTATTAATTCATTACATGCGCTTTACTTCATCCCTAAAATTACCAAACCAACTCGCTTTTCTTCTTCAGAAGACGGGCCTTTATCATCAGTATTGGACCATATTTGGACTAATTGTCTCAGTAAATATAGTAAAGGCGTTTTGACCGTGGACTTTATTGACCATTGTCCGACATTTCTCCTTGTTCAGGTGCTACTAGTCAGCCTCCTAAAATTAAAATTTGCTTCCGTGATCATTCTGATGGATACATGAACTGGTTCTTGTATAACATTTCTAACGAGTGCTGGGATACTTCAGATGTTCCTGATGTAAATGTGAAAACAATACGGTTCATCGCTAGATTAATATCCTTGTATTGTTCATCTTTCCCGTTGAAAACTAAGTTTCTATCTACGAAAAGAATTCAAAGGCCGTGGCTAACTTCCGGATTGTTGAAATCTATCCAAACTAAGGCAATATATTTCAAACTTCATAAGTTGGGACTAATATCTGATTATGTGAATAATAACTTTACAAATTGTCTCACGTCTCTTCTAAGGAAAGCCAAAAACCGCTATTACCATCCTTTATTCTCAACTACTATTAACAGTCTAAAAATACTTGGTATTCAATAAAAAAACTAATTTCTCACAGCTGTGACACTAGAAGAATCCAATCTATTATCGTAAATAATTGCCCTATTACAAATGACCTCCAGATAGCTAATTGTTTAAGTAAGTTTTTCTCCAGTGTTGCCGGAGATCTTGACCGACAAATACCAGTAAGCGATGTGTCTCCTCTCTTAAATATAAATGTTCCTCAGGTAAATTATTTTTTTATAAATCCTGCAACGTGTGATGAATGGTGGCCTTAGGGATACGAAATGTGTTATAAATTCGATACCAAGTGAAGATATCGAAGCTGGCGAAGCATCATCTAGCGCATACACTTATTGAATTGTTTGTCCGGGAGTGGAATATTTCTGGAATGCCTCAAATTGGCTTGTATAATTCCTGTAATTAAGGCTGGTGATAAACCCAATGTGACGTGCTACCGACCTTTTTCTCTTTTATCATTATTCTCTTAAATAGTTGAGCGATGTATGGTCAATAGATTATCTCCTTTCATTACAAAATATCAAACAATTACGCCATGACAGTTCGGGTTCCAACGCGATAAATCGACCCTTCGTGCTCTAATTTCATTCCCGGAATTTATCTACGATTCTTTCAATAGCAAAGAACATACTCTCAGCATTTTTGTAGACCTAAAAAAGGCATTTGCCAGGGTTAATCATAACATACTACTTCTGAAGTTGCAGCATTATGGATTTCGGACTTTGCCACAAAGCTGGTTTTAGAGTTCCCTTCATGATAGGGTGCAGTGTGTAAAAATACAAAATTCTAGATCCTACTGCGTATCTACTAACGTTGGTTTCCCCCAGGGCCCTGCATTTCATTAATGACATTACATTTGCATTTCATTAATGACTTACCTGATGTTTACAAAGTATTGTCAACTATATTGTTCGCTGATGATACTACCTTATCTTCCACTAAAATGAGGTATGATAGTTTGATCGCGGTAGCCGCTTTGGAGCTTGTTAATGTTAGGAACTGGATGATCACTAATAGGCTCTCCCTTAATGTTGAAAAAACTTTTGCTGTGTTATTTACAAACCGATTAAACGATGTTGACCATGCATCTAAAATTCGATTCGATGATACAATTATAAACTTTTGTGAAAATGTAAAGTTCTTGGGTGTAACAATAGATCACAGAATGTTTTTTGCTGTACAAGTGAGGAATAATTGTGCAAAACTATCAAAAAGTGTTGGTATATTTTATAAGCTCAGATAATGTATTCCGGAATATGTGTTAGTTAAACTGTATTATTGCTTTGCATATCCATATTCAGTTTATTGTAATGCAAAATGGGGCGCAGCTACTAATATTCATATTAACCAATTAACCCTTATTAAAAAGAAAGTAATCAGATAAATTACTGGTCAGAGTTATCTCGCACATACGGGTCCCTTATTTCACAGAACCAATATTTTGAAGGTGACAAATGTACACCTATATCTCTTAGCAATAGAAGCCTATAAACAAAATATTTGTTCAAATTTCAAATACATGCAGCATAATTATGACACCAGAAATCGCAATAACCCTGTACCTAGCTTTCAGAAATTAACGACTTCACAGCTATCCTTGTCATTTTCAGTGCCTAATGTTTGGAACAGTCTGCCAATGGATGTAAAGCAGAGTCCCACTTTGAGTATGTTTAAATTTAGATGTAAAAAGTTTTTCATTTATAAATATTCAGACGGTTAACTAATTTTACTTTCATCCAACTTCGATATATTTTTGGAGCTTAACTGTTATTCTACCTAACTTGTAAGTGTTTTGGTTTAGTTTTAGTATTGTTTGTTTTTTGTGAATCTGTGTGCATGCGTTAGTTTGAGCGGGATGTTTGATTGCCAGAAAAACATCATTTGATGCTTATATATTATCTTGTAGGATTTTTATTACCTATGTAAACATTCTTCAACAAATGATTTTGATTTTTTTTTCTTACAGTTATGTCGATTTTCATTTACATTAAATGTAACTATTTTTATGAGATTCTCCTGCGTGTTGTATTCAAATTTTGTTACTATGTCTAAGAAAAAAGCTCTAGTAATCTCAAAAATGTAAGAAATGTAAGATTTTCTGTGGTGAAAATGACCAAGTAAAGTCGACCACAAATAAAAACTTTAAAACTTGACACTATTACAACATCAATTTTAAGAGAGAGACCTTTGAGCATATTTTCTTTAACCTGCCATGCGGAGAAAACCATGTGCGCGGCGAATGTTAAAAATATATTGTGTTTGGGGACATGGAAACATGCAGTTTGCAAGCAGAACCTGCATTTTGAATTTTAAGTTGTTTCATTAGGCCATTGAAATTCTCACGATGCATTAATGAATTTCCGGTTCAATGTCCTTTTTCCATGCGATAATTTGGATTATTATCGCGGGATGCCGCCTGCTTCAACTTCGATTGATGATTGACGACCTTTGCCGGAATATGAATGACTATGTGAATGATTGAAGTGCATTTCTGCCATAATATAGAGGTATACAAGAATATGATATGATGATCTCGAATTGGATTTTTATTTGCTAACGTACATTCAACAAGAAATTTCAGCTTCACGCCCTTACGTCTTTTTATTGCAATCGCTCTGTTGGCTCGTCGTTTCCCCGTTTTCTCTCCTCTTGGATGTTTGAGCAAGTTCCAATCTCAGGGTATCAATTTGACTCCGTCGCTCCGCTAATCCCGCCGGATTTGACCCTGCCCTTATTGACCGTCTGCCAGAGGCAGGAACCGACTACGGTTTTCTTGCCAGTGACCACCTCAACCGCCAGCTAAGGGGGAGACCAGGAGAGGTGGTAAACAGAGGACGAATCGGGCCAACAGAGAACCATTTTATTTAAAAACAATTTGTACTTGATGCGATACAAAAAATGCACACAACTGCAGTGATATAT
>SDVV010041355.1:0-10446 GCA_016164225.1 Gammarus roeselii | reverse complement strand
GGGAGGATAGCGAATTCAGGAGCAGAGATGATATTTACATTATTTCAGTGATGTCATCATCGGAAAAACCTACAGTCCGTAGCCAGGAATCGAACCCGACGTCGCTGGTATGCGAGACCAGCACGAAGTGCACTAGGCTATCCAACACAACTAAAGTTGTGATTCAAGCTTTCGTGCACATTGTACTGTTTTGGCTAGACTAACACGCTCCTCTGTTATCACTGTGTTGCTTGTAACAGAGATGATTCAAACCTCGTTAGTTTCCCACGACTACGTATAGTCCGGTATGTTTTCCGAAAGCGATCAGTTTTTTCTGGTATACCGTTACTGTGAGCAGGCGTTGTAGGTTGCACGGGAGGCTCAAGAAGACTCGTCGGGCTGCTGCGAGTGCATCACAATCCATAAGTAAGTGTTTCACACGGATTGCCACTTGGTGGCATCAGGAGCATGGTGGTGCGTCCGGTCCCATGTCTACGTTCATTAGGTGATTGTGGGTTATCCACGTGTGTCTCGTGAATAAACAGTTATTGAACCCTTGGTCTCCCCTATTAGAAAACCTGGTGTCCCACTCTCCCACGGATGGTTTAACTGCAAACATTTTATGTCTACTTTGTTGTCATGGGCCGTTCCATCGTCATGTAATACTGGAGTTGATGTCTGGGAACCAGTTTCGGTAATGTACGGAGACGAATTGTTCTTGCTGGGTAGACACCCGTTTAGCGAAGGAATCTGTTCGCTTGTTTCCTCTTATTCCCACGTGTCCAGGTATCTAGCAGAACTCGACGGCTTGGCCCGTCTCGGACATAGTGAATAGGTCGTGTTGCATTTTTCGAAGGGCATAGTGATCAAAGTGCAGAGTTTTCAGCTGGGTGAGAACACTCAGACTGTCTGAAAATATAACATATTTGGGGAGGCGGTCACTTTTTGTAATGAAGATCGCCAATTTGAGTGCGTGCAGCTCTGCAGAAAATACAAAGGCCTCTTTGAGTAGGGTGACCAAACGAGAGGTCCCTTCGCCTACGGCGGCAGCTCCCACTCCGTCCGAGGTTTTGGAGCCGTCAGTGTATATATGACGGTGCTCAGAGAACTGTTCATCAAGTAGTCGTGAGAATTCTTGACGGTACGTGTTGGTTGGGGTTGTTGCTTTGGGGTACGTTTGCAAATTTAGGTTGACCAGCGTTGGGCTGATCATCCACGTTGGTGTGTTAATTTAAAGAATCTGATAGGAGAATGAAGGCTTGATTGCTTTGCGACTGATGTTCAGCGAGGTCAGTAAGTTGTCCAGACGTAGGGAATGGGTGGGCATATGTTCTTCTTAGCCGCTAAGAGGCGTTTATCGATAATGTTGGTGACGTCGCTGAGTGCTGGGCTATTGATGTAGCTCGTCTTGAAATAGTACTGTATGGAGGGTTCGTCTCTCCGGACCAGAAGAGGAAGCTCATTAGCAAGCACGTTTAGGGATTCGATGGGTGCGGAACGGAACGAGCCGGTTGTGATACGCAAGGCGTTGTTTACGATGATGGAGAGAGGCTAAAGAGTGGTTTTAGCCGTTGAACCTTAAACAACTGCTCCATAGTCAATGCGCGAGCGTATTATTGTTCTGAATAACGTCATGACGGTGTCCATATTGGCACCGAATTTCAAGGATGTTACAGAGAGGATAAGCCCGGTTGCTTTTTTGCAGCGAGTCTCCAGGGCTGTAATATGAGGTAGCTATGAGAGTTCAGGGTCCCACACAAGATCTAGGAATTTTATTGATTCCTCGTATGCTAGCGGAGTGTTGTTCAGCGTTAGGGCTGGTTTTAGGTGTAAGCCGGGCACAAGAGTTAAGTACATGTTTTTCTTTCTGGAGCGCGATAACCGGAATCCGTTTAAGGAGGCCCAGTTCCAGACTAAGTTTAGACATTTCTGGAGTTCCTGTTGAAATGTCAAGATGCTAGGGTGCCTGTAGCTTATTTGTAAGTCGTCCACATAGTGATGAAAGCAATCTTCCGTCGCGTGGGAGAATGACACTGAGGAAGCTTCCCTGTGGGGCGCCCATTTCTTGCTGATAGGACCTTCACCTTGAAGGTGAGATTTTGCAAGAATTGGTGAATGTAGCGAGGTAAGTGGCCTCTCAGCCCTTTGCGGTGGAGATCCACCATGATGCCACAGTTCTAGGTAGTATCGTATGTTTTTTCCACGTCGAAAAATATGGAAACAACGTGTTCTCCTCGGACAAATGCCTGTCCTACAAGGTGGTCCGTCGAAGAGTGGCGCTTGCACCGCCACATTGGATGCTGTTCAGGCCTGCATGCATATCAAGGTAGTCGACAAGGCGCGAGCTTATCATTCTTTTCATAGTCTTGCAGAGGACGCTGGTCACAGTGGAATTTCCTGGGTTTGAGTATTGGGATAGTTACAGATTCCCGTCTTTGAGCGGGAAAAAAAGGAGCTTGAATACAGAGTGTTGATCACTTTTCAGAAGTACTCACGGGCGCCATCTGGGAGATTTTTGATCATGTTGATGTGCAACCCGGTCCGGCCCAGGTGAAGTTTCACGTGTATGGTCTATGGCGCACTGAAGTTCGTGGAGGCAGAAAGGTTTGTTGTAGACCTCTTCATTTCTAGAAGTAAAGTCGAGATGTTCACTTTCTCGCTGGTCCTTTTTTCGTTAGGAAGCTGCTGTGTAGTTTTTTGATTGCAATATCTGGCTAAAAGTCTGAGCTAGTTTATTTGCGATTTCATGTGGGAAGAATAAATTCTACCTCCGTCTGAAAGAATGTTAGATGGTCTCTCGGGGTTTCCCTGGATAAGTCGGATTTTTCCCGACACTTACTGGGAGAGGGGAGCGTTTCGATTAATAGTGTTAACTAACTAAGCCTACCTTTCTCGTTTCTTCTCCACTCGAAGTTTTCGATTAACAGCAGATGCCCTTTTCCACGCTACTCGGTTCCTGGGGGACCGTGCACGTCGTGAGGTATTGGATAGCCTTTCACGCTTATCTCTTGCTTCTTGCACCTCTCGGCATCACCATGGTTTCGGAAAAAAGGTTGAAGGCTGCTTGCATCGGCTGCAGCTTGAAACTTTTCGTTTAGTTGGACGACGAGGTCGTGTTTCGAAATGTTTTTGTGGATGCCATCATTTTCGTTCCAAGCGATGTGTGCCGAGTATTCCACCCAGCTGGCTTTCCGGTAGTTGAATCGAAGTTCTTGTGGGGCAGGGTTTCTTGGTTGGTTGGTAAGAAGCGATATGATGACTGGGTTATGGTCGCTGTCGTGTGTTGAAGGCAAAACTCCCCAATCAAGTCGGGTTGACAGAGTGGGTGAGTATATGGATAAGTCGATGGCAGTTTCACTTCCGAGGGTGATTCGGGTGGGGTGTCCGTCGATGAGAAGAAGGACCAGGTTGTGAGTGTTTATGGTGTTAGCCATTATCACTCCTTTCGGGTCTGTTCTCACGCATCCCCATATTTCATGGTAGCTGTTGAAGTCTCCAAGGAGGAGTTTAGGCGAGGGCAGTTGGTCATTAGTGCTTCAGAGAGGTCATTGCTTTGTTATTGGTCTTGATGCCCCTGTTATTGGTCTTGAGACTCGTATCTTTATAGCGATTGCTTGGAGTTCTGTCCTCAGGGGAAGGGGGAGGTTAAGTACGCTTTGGTGGATCATAAGTGCCACTCCGCCGTGAGCAGTCACGCTGGTGTGGCCTTCGCGGCGGTGTACGATATATTGGGGGATTCTGAAGGTGGCGGTCTCTCCGAGTTTGATCTCTTAGAGGCCTATCACCAAAGGTTTATAGGTGGCGATTAAGTATAGTAATAAGTCTTTCTTGTTTCAGAGTCTTTCTCAGACCTTGATGATCTAGAGTGGTCGAGTGATTTGCTGGAGCTTTCGTGGTGTTCGCGTTTTTGAGTTTGCCCAGGGGTTCCGGGTCGGGAGTGTTCACATGAGTGTCCGCCTTCGGTAGAAGGCGGTCTGCTGTGATTGCTGCGGTTGCGGCTGCGAGTGTTCATGTGGGTGGACGACGGCTTGTGTTCTTTGTGTTTGCTTTGTGAGCAAGTGCACTTTCCTTCTATGGTAGCCTTTTTGATCTACGTGGGTGGTTGTGTAGACTGCGAGCTATTTGGGCCAGGTGAGATGACTGGTTGTTCAGAGGTCTCGCGTATGAGTTTTTTTTAGGCGCTGTCGTCGAGGCCGTGACCGTTCTCGCTGGTAGCATGTTCGTGAGTCGGGTTGTTGACGGGGGGAAGGGGGGGGGGGATGCGTGTTTCTCGCAGAGGTTTTCCACGAATGGAGCCGCATTTGAGACAGGTGGAGGTAGTTCTAGATTCTTGTCCTGGCGAGCCGTTATTTGCGAGTTGTTACTGATCATTTTGCTCTGTGTCGCCTGGGCATCGGAGGCTTCTTCATCTCTTTGCCTTTTTGTTGGTCTAGTAGTGAGCCTTGCTGCGTGGTCAACCGCGTGGTCAACTGCGGGGGATGCATTAATCTATGCGTCCTCCTGGGCGCCGTAGGAATTATTTCTAAGACTGTGCATCTCTATTGCAGGGGCGGTCGCTAGGCTGAGTGAGCAAGCACTGCAGCCAGGTAGAAGTGTTGGAGTCTTGTGACGATGTTGTCATGACGATGTGTGGATATCGTCGGGAAAGTTTGATCGAATTGACGATTTGACTGCTTTGGCTAATTAAGGTGGTTTGGGTTATCGTCATTCCCGATTTGGATGGCTTGTTACCGTGTAACTCTGCGTTAGTTTTGTGTGATTGCTATTTATTTTTGGTCCATGTATACTTGGTAGTCGCGGTCGCTTGCCTCATGGAAGCATGAGCAGTGGTAGTATTTAGGGTGGCGTGCTGTGCAGTCTTTTCTTTCGTGCTCGCCGGCGCGCTTCTTACAACGTTGGGGTGTATGCGACTGGCAGTTTGCGATGACGTGGCTGTATTCAAGGCATTTTTTGCACATTGGGGGCCATGTTACAACTGAATAGGTTTTGGTTCTTCCTGGTTCACCCGGGGTTACTATGAAATCCGGTGCGTCGTATCCTGAGAAGGTAATATGATGTGCGGTAGAACTCGCGTTATGTGATTTTATCCATGTTACTTGATGGACTTCGGTAACTCCGTAATCCTCAGCCAGACCTTCAGCGAACGCACAGAGGTCGGTTGGAGGTGAGTAACGGGAGGTGTATAAAATTCGTTTGGTATCGTTGAAGGACGGATGTATTTCAACTGTTACTTTGAGTTTGTTTATCTGGGTAATCTTTCGTATAGCGTTACTTTGTTCAGGTTCTACGACGTGGGCTAGATATTTCTTTCTCTGTCGTTGAATGTCTTTTGGTTTTCCTGCAGGTTGTTGGGGGAGTGACTTCATGGATTTGTTGAAAAGGCAACTTTGCTTGTACCGCTTTCTATTATTATTATTATTTGCTTTCATGTTCCACCGGAGTCCCAACGCGAAGTTAATGCAGACTCCCCCGTAGGGCGGTGGTGTACCGCTTTCTTTGAACGTTATGAGAAAGTGAGTGGGGAATAGTGCCTGTCTTTTTCGTGGGTAGGAGGGTCATTTTGGGAAGAGAGCATCGAGAATACGGCCTCTCGTCGCCTGACCCCGTGATCTATCTGGTATTGGACGATCGCTTTCTCAGTCTCATCCTCAGGGCAATCTCTATTTCCGGTAGGGTGTCAGTTTACTTTGCAGTAAAAACAGTGCGGTTCTTTGGACAGGCACGACTAGGGATCTTCCGTTTGTCATGGTCGTCCTGGGAGCAGTATGAGCATTTTTGCTTACCATTACAGTTTCCGTTCGCGTGTCCGTATTTCTGGCATTTATAACATCGTATCGGACGTCTCTCGTATGGTGTAACCTTGGTTTTGGTGGCGCAGAAGGGAATGTCTAATAATTCAGGTGGAGTAGGGCAGTTGAATTTTAGTATTAGAGCTGTGGTGGTCTCTCTTCTTGGTGTGATCTTCGGTGCGTTTTTTTGCTTCGACAACGCAGTCTTCGTATTGAACGAGTCCAGTGATGTACTTCTCGATTTTCTCCTTCGGGATATCTTCAACGTAGATCAAACCTGGACTTGTAGAGAAAGTCGGGTGTGGCACTATTTTACATGGCTTTTCACAGAGTCTGGCTTTGGAGAGAATTGTGTCACTTTGAAATTTTGTGTCTACTCTGACGGCAAAGCCTTCGTCGCCGCTGGTGGAGACGCTCAGGACTGGCGGCCAGTAAAAGAGCCCAGCTCTTTTCGCAGATTGTATGGACAAATATCAGGTCCGTCGTTGACGTCGAACGCGATCTTCAGGTGTTCGGGAAAGGTAGGACTATTGTTGAACAAGTTGTGTTCATTAATTGGCGTTTATTGCTTCCTCCTTGCAGCCCTCGGAGCTCGGTTGGTTTTTTTGTGGGGTGGAGAGTCGTCGAAGTTGTCGTCGGGCGTAGAGGTAGAAGTACTTGCGTGCGTTGCGGGTTCTTTAGTTTGTTGGTTCATTAAGAGTTCGTGGATATGGAGAAAAATGTCTTCGACATGACCCTCGAGCCTCGTTAGACGGTCGTCAATTGTGCTAGGTTCTGCGGCGAAAGTTTCTGCTTCCTGCTTAGAGAGGCCGGTCACTTGGGTTGGTAGATTCCTGATTTCCTGGACGTTCCTGGTTAGCTCGTCGATGTGGTTGTCTCTCCGGTCATCTTCGGCTGAGGTGGCGCTGGTCATCTTGGAGAGGCTGACGTTCTTAGCCGTTGGAATCATGGTCTTCGTCACTCTGGAGGGGGTGCTGGTCCCTCCCGGGTGGGGCCTCCTCCTTCCCCCCATTGGACCCCTGGTTCACGACAGGGGCTAAGGGCCTCACTCCTAAAGGACTCTTGACCGGCTTTGCTGCTTTAACATTAACGTTAATTGAACACTTTGCAAGCAAAACAAACGTGCGGTTTAAGGTCCCAGCACAAACTAGGGACCAGCCTGTGTTATCTAGTCTAGTAAAACGTGGTAAAGGGAACAGTGAAAATTCTTCTTTAGGAGAGGCATACTGGGGGCCAATTTACTGGCGGCCAACTACTTCTTTAGGGGAGGAGTAGTGTATATGTCGTCTAAACGCAATTCGAGGCAGTTTCAGCGGTAGGGCAGGGGTTGGCCGGAATCAAGCGGCGGGACCGGATGTGGGCGGAGTCCCTGATAAGGGAGGCGGGCGACTCAAAGGGGTGGAAGAGGGCGGGGGCTTTCGGCCTTATGCTTTCGGATATACATTGGCAAGGCTTATGTTTTGAACATTTTTAATTTTATTTTATTTTGATATTTATTGTCTTTATATATGTTTTTTCTTCTTTAGATGGTTGTATCGGGGTATAATTGGTCACTAACTGTTGCTCGGTATATATATTTATTCAGTTCTGGTAGAAATTTTCTTAAAACAAATTTCTGTAGGGGTGGGAGTGAAGGGAACTTCTAGGCAAAAAGTTGAATGCGCTTTGGCAAATTAGGTGAGATTACTCACATGTGTTATTTGAATTGTATTTTTTTCCGTGGTGATTTGTCATTATTTCTATGTTATGAGTGCATGTTCCGTTATATATTTATGTCTGGATCATAATTCTATATATTTTTCTTTACATATATGTCAGTATTAATATCTAGTTGGGGTATAATTTACTCATTCGGAGGCTGGTTTGTGGATTCGTAGCGGTTGGATTGGGATATTTTGAGTGTTTTGTTCGTTTATCATTACATATTGTTTATAGTGGTATGTTGACTCAATTTACAACCTTGGTGTGCGTTCGGCCCTGCTTGGTACCAGCATGATATTGAATTTAGGCTATGTTCTGTGTATCTTCCAGTCGTTTATTTCTTATGTATAATATCTATAGGAATGGTATGGTACGATAACTTGGTAGTTGGCGGGTTGATGTCTGTTTTTTGGGTTGATGAAGCAGCTTCGTTACGAGAATCTGCATACTTCATAACTGAACCAGATATATAGTTGTTCCATTGACGCGGTGTTCCAAGGTTCTCCCTATGGCCTCCGTCCGCGACGTAGTAGCCAGGGCAACAAGGCCTTAAACTAGTCGGCCTTTGCTCTACGCACCATCAGAAAAGATGAGGTTAGAGCACACCAGCAGCCCGGCACGTCGTAAGGTGACGTACAATACACCAGCAGCCTGGCACGTGGTAAGGTGACGTACAGTACACCAGCAGCCCGGCACGTGGTAAGGTGACTTACAATACACCTGCAGCCCGGCACGTGTAGTAAGGTGACGTACAATACACCAGAAGCCCGGCATGTGGTAAGATGATGTACAATACACCAGCAGCCCGGCACGTAGTAAGGTGACTTACAATACACCAGCACCTCAGCACGTGGTAAGGTGACATAAAATACACCAGCAGCCCGGCACGTAGTAAGGTGACGTACACTACACCAGCAACCCGGCACGTAGTAAGGTGAAGTACAATACAAAAGCAGCCCGGCACGTAGTAAGGTGACGTACAATACACCAGCACCCCAGCACGTGGTAAGGTGACGTAAAATACACCAACAGCTCGGCACGTAGTAAAGTTACGTACAATACACCAGCACCCCAGCACGCGGTAAGGTGACATACAAAACAGCAGCAAATCGGCATGCGGTGAGGTGGCGTAAAACACTTTTGTTCCCCGGCGTGCGGTCATGTGTTTCGAGCGGGTTGGGCGTCACCCTCCTTCTGTAGTAAAACGTCCCAGTGGGGGGGGGGGGAGGGAATCGAGAAGTAAACTTTAGCCTTTCTGCCAACTATCAAGATGGCAAAGACGGCCCCTACCTAAAGGTCTTCTAAACTTAAGATCAACACCAGTGGAGTTTTATATTCAGCATAGTGTGCAGCACGGGACCACTGCACAGCTTGATTTCGGTCATGACAATGATCCTTCAAGAAATACTTTATGAAAACTTGAGAGATTATCTGCAAGATCGCCTCTTTCAAGTTTTATATTAAAGATAAGAGAACGGCATTGAACCCAACAACAAAGAACATTCAAGACTTCCAAAGAACATATAAAAATTTATACTACAATTGTATAAAATTCTTGCAAACAACATTAAACAGTTGGAACTGCTTGAAATAGTCGAACCTGTTTGAAACAGTTTAAACTGTTTGAGACAGCTGAAACGGTTTGTGAAACAGTTGAAACTGCTTGAGACATCTGAAACTATTTGAGACGTCTGAAACTGATTGTGAAACAGTTGAAATTGTTTGAGACAGTTAAAACCGTTTGAAACCCTTGAAACAGTTTAGTTTATTCCATTTTATAGTTACAATATTAGAATGCACGAAATTGAAGGCTCTGTTTGAGCTATCTAGAGCGTCGAGGGCAACAAGATTCTTACGTACATATCTATAAATGGTAACTAACCCGAAAAGACTTAAAAGAAATAAATTCTAATTTAATAAGCCTAGTCATCAACTGAAAGAAGACTGAAGTATATTTATAACTGACACTAATTTACAGGAGAGCACTACTAACAATGAAAAATTAAACATGAAAATAACGCGAAGTTATTGTACAGGTAATTCTTCCGCTTGTAATCCATTCGTACATGATTGGGAGCTCGTGTGAGAGCAACAATCCGGCTGGTAAGATGTCAACTACAATCCTTTCAATATTCACTCACAGACTGGAAGAAAGACCTTGAGGCGGTAATCTGAGCGGCGAGTCTTGAAGTTTGACAGAATTGAGGTGAATACGAAATTTTGTTTAGCATCTATTCTAATTAGATATTACAAGGCTATTAGCATTTCTCTTGTACTGAATGTGTACATTCGAGAATTTTCTAATTCATTTGAACAGATCCTGATGATAGTTTCTATAAGATGTTTTGATTGCGTATAAGTTAATTCGGTAATAACGCTGATATTCAATAAGAGACTTTCATGGTTTTAAAATGAAAATTAGTGTGGGAATTGAATGAAATGTTATTTTTTTGCGTTCGAAAGGATGCAAGCAGGTAAGGTACTATCATCAGCAAAAAATTATAGAGGAAAATGGACGATGTGTTAACCATATAGTTGATATAAATTAAGTATAGCAGGGGCCCAAAATAGAACCTCGAGGAATACCATGACTATTACTGAGTATTTTAGATTTCATTCCGTTCACAGGTACATATTACTTATTAATTATATTAAATAAATATTAATGAAGAGATTCCTCGTGTTCCATAAAATGGTCTGCACAGTCAAATGCTTTAAGAAAGTCGAGCGAAAGAAATAATACAATGAAGTTTGAATGTGTGCTATTGCATAGGTACCGCAGGGGTGCGTTATTGCTTCAGTTAATGTGTGCTATTGCATAGGTACCGCACGGGTGCGTTATTGCTTCAGTTAATGTGTGCTATTGCATAGGTACCGCAGGGGTGCGTTATTGCTTCAGTTAATGTGTGCTATTGCATAGGTACCGCACGGGTGCGTTATTGCTTCAGTTAATGTGTGCTATTGCATAGGTACCGCA
>SDVV010041354.1:0-10446 GCA_016164225.1 Gammarus roeselii | reverse complement strand
GAGTTCACAAATCGTTTTGATAATGCCCACTTGGGACACCACAAGCAGTATTGTTTTTCAAGTGTAAATTAAAATGCTAGGGCAAACATGGAATTCTTCATATATTTTTGAGGTATTCAAATGGGAGAGTACTGCTATGCATTTCTTGAAACCTAATTGTCATCCAAAGAATCTACACTATGAGGTAAAGTGTTTATCAAATGAATGAATATGATGGGGTGATCATGGGTAATAACGTGTGCAATGGCAGGCGGGATTCTTTTGCTCTAACGACTCACATCATTGCCCTTGGCATCTGACTTTCTAGTCTTCAAACTAAAAACGATCGTGCAACCAGGATAATGTACATCATAAACATTCATAATAAACTATGTTTTATACACGATTTGGCAAATGAAATTGTTCCCCAGCGGCCAGAAAAGAATAAGTGACGGTTTAGAATGGTGTCTAAAGCAATTTTTTAACAATGTATATTTATTGTTAACAGATAAGGAATTACATACATGCTCATTAATTATATTTTTTACATTTATTTTTCTCAAATTAAACGAACAATTATTAATCCAATGCGTTGATCTGTTAATAATTATAATATCATTTAGGATTACAGAAAAGAAAAAAATACAGATTTTAATATGTTTTCGATATATTGACAGTTTGTCAAATCACTTAAATATTACAGCGATGAAACTCGACAAGTCTTTGTAAGCATGATCTGTTATGGATTCAGCGTTCGTTTACACAAATATATTTAATACCAACATCTAACTGAGGGCTGTGAATAAATTTACCTCTTCTTGACACATATCTGAGGACACCGTTAGTGAATCTTTCATATTTTTCATCAGACAGCATTTTAAATCAAAATAAAATATTCCATTTAACTTGTGATTTTCACCAAAACATTTAAGGTCAACTGACATGTTCTTACTCATGACAATAACTGCTCACACGCGAGCCACAACTGATACACAACACTGGCCAAGCTTGATCAAGACAATTTATGTCAACTCCCTCACTCCCATTTGCATACTGTTGATACTGGAGTGGAAGGCAATAAGGCTTATGCATATCGCTGCATAATGTTGGGTTTAAGACACTGGCCAAGGAATATTTAGCTTTGCATATTAAGATAACATTGTAACGAAGCAGGTCGGATGAAGACTGGAGGAGAGCAAATCGAAGACGGCCTGAACTGTAGAGTTCAGCTAGCGTTAGGTGAAATACATTCCATGTAACAAGATAACTTCAATGAATTGCGACTCACTACAGTTGCAATTTACGTAGGTTGTGACTGAGTATGTCTAGAATTGGAATCAGTGAGAACAGAAGTAACTGGATATGTGACGAAAACATATTGCAGGTGCAGTGATGGGTGCGATAATATGCAAGAAATGCTGATGATAGGCGAGGTTGTTCATCAGAACATTTCGATAGAAGCAGACAAGCTCTGTTGCAGTTTCAAATTTAATGTTTCATGACACACAGTGGACCACGTGTCATTGGCCATACCGATAAGAAGGCGAGCTACGCAAACAAAAATAAAATAAACTTATTTTCCCTTCAATGTTTGAACACTAAAGAAAGTTAGTTATAGGAAGTTCTATCCCATCAATACTTAATGTTTTCAACATTATTTTTAGAGATACTTCCGCTTCCAGGTAGTTTTTTCAGCGGTCGTAAATGGGGCGAAAGTTATTAGACGCGCTGATGTTCAGTGAGACAGTCAGACAAAAGCCCAGTAAGGAGAGTGTAATTTGAAATTTATTGCGCACGTACATTTCGTTTCATGCCAATTGTATGGGATTTATGTCTAGAGCTACAATCAAATATATCTGCATTTTAAACATTATGACGGAAAATATTTCGGGAGCAAAAATTTCATGAACGATGGATGGAATAATGATTTTTTGATTGATAACTAGCGACCACGTTACTGATGCCATCGACTCATTAGAAGACTACATATCAACCAATTATTTTTGAGCCCGTGTAAGCTGTGTCTATCAACGTATAACTGAGCTGAGAGTCAGTTTTGATTATTTGATAATTTCTTAGAACAGATTGTTGTTTGATATTAGAAATTTTGAATTGATTAGTGGTTTGGACACAAATTCAATTTAATGAGAATATCAGTTGATCAACAAGCTCTTGTATAATGAATAACAACAGTATGTCTTCGTTAGCAAGAGCTGTTCTGAAGAGAGCGTTTGCAGCTAAGATTTATATAATATTTAGTTATAAAAAATTGCATGAAATAAAAATTTACGTTAACATCATATCAATCAATGTATATTTTTGGAGGACACTCTCTATTCTCCATGGTTCAATAAGCCCAATACAATGATATTGTTTCAGTGATCTTTTTATTTATATAACAAAATTAGTTCTATAAATTAGATCAACTGACATGTATGCGATCACGACATACTGTTCACACTAAGCTTTAATATAATAACTGAGAGTAGAAAGTGTCCTCCATAGGATTGTATTTGAAACTAACTCAAAAGGGTCGGGCGCACATATTACAAACTATGAAACTAACTACATAGTTGACATAATTGCTAAAAGATGCGTACAATAAAGCACATCTCAATGAACCAGATAAATGAGCTGACAATAGAACAGGTTCATATATGTTTGCGATGACGGGAAATGTCAGTACATGAAAAATGAGGGAATAAAACATAAGAAAAAGAATGATACTGATGAATAACAAATAGTTGATATGGAAAAATATTTTGAGGAAGCAAATTATTCATTTGGATTTCACACGTACTACTTCAAACAGGTAAAGTTTTAAGTTACGTCCAGTCGTACCTATACTGCTAATCGAGTTAGGTCTATCCCTGAATTGATGAACGATGATCAGTATATTCAAATGGTGAATGTACTGACAGCTAAAAAGAATCTCAGTCGAATAAAATAAACACATCTCTAATATCTTACCTCGCAAAGAAGTTTCTCAAATGTTAAAATGAATGCATCATATGTCATCTCTCATGTAATGACATTAATGATGTGTTATTTGGATTATCGTCATTACAATCTCATGATTTTGATGAGGATGAATTGACCAGCTTGAGAGTAGCTCACTTCATGGAGGAATGAGACTCGACTTAACAATAATCGAATACAGGAGCTATATTACCATTATTAAGGCAATTAGTAACAGAAATCAAAGTGCATGCTGTGAATGACACTCTATAATGAAATCAAGTGTATAGTTAATGTGTATCACTTTACATGGGATGCGTAGAAAGTTGTGTACCTAATCTGTTTGTACCATGCTCGATAACTGATGAATGCATGCAAAAAAAACGTCCTTTATTCCTCTCTTGGAAGTCTCTTTTCGATTTGTAATGTCGGAGAGGCAGAGAAACCCTTTGAATATGGTAAAAGAATGTAGACTATTGATTTATACGTTGCATACATCTTTCTGATTTGACATGATAATTTATAGTCTACCAAGTATTAGTCTACCAAGTATTAATGTAATAATAAAATAATTAGAATAACCCCTAGAATATAATTTTTGACGAGATTCAAGCGTGTAGCTCTGTTAATTTACAATGTACACCAAAATATTGGACACCCATTTAATCAAATAATCAAGAAAGGTATTCAGGACACGCTGTGAGTTTGCTTGTTCTATGTAACCGATGAATTACATAAAACTGACATTTGCGTTTTGCTAACTTGAGAAGTTTTACTGTGTTACAAAATTACAGAGAATTCCTACTATTAAAGAACACATAATGTTTTTTTGCGCATATCCAGACATTCGATAACAAGAAAAACAATCGTGTACGAAGTCACTTGCAGTTACCAATAAAAACAGAATATCGGGTGATTCGTGGATAAACACCAACTAAGGCATGGCATAATTCGAACCGATTAAAACACTGGAACTAATAATAAATAAAGGGAAGTACTCGTTCTAGCAGAGTTTTACTGATCTAAATGGTTTCTGTTCCTCAAGCGTTTTCCGAGAGATTCCTAGGGACCCCCTTAAAAAGTTCTCTAAACATTAAAAAAAATATATTTAAAAGTTGTACTAAAATGTCAGAAATCGATCATCAAATGTATTACAAACTAAGAGCGGTAAAAATTCTTTGTCAGAAAAGATGAAGAACAAAATTACTTCAAAATAATCCAGTGGATTTAGGAAAATTTTGATTTACTTGAACATTCTTTACATAGCATGTCCGTTATCTATTACATTACTTTGTTTTGTCATCTGAGATTTGCTTTAGATTCCTTTTGGGTATTGTGTCTCGGTTTTGAATCACTATCCATGATGAGAAAAAATATAAATTATTCGATTCCAGTTATTTCAGGACCAACAATCGAGAGGAAAGGAAAACTTTTTGTTTATCTATATGTATCGTAATTTATTTCTGATGTTAAATGCACTAATACCTTAAATTTACTTAAACTGTGGGAGAGACAAAATTTACCATATGAATAAAGACTATATGTATGAACACTAAATTTCCTAATAAAATTTAAGTTTTCCTGTACGGTCTGGTATTGGCTTTTCAGTTTATGAAAATGGTTATTACCTTGTTAACCAGCGCAGGCCGGATAGAAGCAACCAAAACCGCTGACGCTTCTGCACTTCTACACGCTCTCGATCGAGGTGCTTTCTGGAGCAACATCGGTGTAAAGCGCATCGAAATTAGGTTTCAGGCATCGCCCTATGTTACGTGTTTGTAGGTTACAGGTTTTTTAGATTTTTTTCTTCAGTGACAATAGGTTACATTGAAAATACACAAAATTACTGGGTGGCGGTATATAAAATGTAAATGTTCACTTGAAAATAGTTTCCGTATTGTGAAGAGATACTGAAGTTAATATATCGAAACATGTTTATCACACTCGTGATGACTCAAAACACATTCATTTCATGATTACCTAAAAATGTTTGTTGGATCCTTTCATTATGTAAGCAGGATCGAACTTGCATTTGCGATGGCCTAAATATATAGATGGCTGACACATAATGAACCAATTTCTAGTGCTGATGTATGAAATTATATTTATTTTGAATAAATGATCTCATGTAGAACCCGACGAACGAAGTTGAGTATATCGTTTCATGACAAGAAAAATCCTTACTGCTCAACTAAGACTTAATTATTAATTCACCTTTTGAGGAAAATCATTTGGTTGCATCTCAGAATGTCTCGACCTCACATTAGTTCTTAAAATCAAGCAGCATCATGTGGTCAAAACTCTTGTATACAGAATGCAGTTAAACATGTATCGTCAACACCAACTTCGCGGGGAAAGAATCGTAGGGAAAAAGTAACCTGGTGGATGAATAATTATTCAGTAAGCTAAATAGTTAACGAACCTAGTCTTACGAGGCTACCATCCGAAAGATGCTGGTATATTTTCTCCAGAGTTGGCGACATCATTTTTCCATTTCCACAGAACAGAGTTAGAAATGTAATCCGCCGATGAGATCGTTCGAGCAATTTTAGAACTATGTGAATGCACTGAGAGATCCTTTAAAAATAATTGGAAGAGTTTGTTTGAATTAGAGAGAATTTTTTTTAAGGTAAACCAAATATTGTCAGATAATTTTTTACTCTATCAGAGTAATCTGTAGTTCCAACCTGAAAGCCAAATCTCCTGGAAAAAAATATCAATCGCTTATAATACAAATTATTCAATGCGGTGGAATAGTCCCGCGCTCGATCGTGAATTTTTATATATGTCAATAATATGCCACATAATGCTTGTTGCATGCAAATTAGGCTGGGAAATGCGGCAGCTGGATGGAACATTACAAAGTAGATCCCCCAATCAACCATCATGTGTTATGTGTGAGCGAACATACAGCAGTTTTAATCTGCCGAACGAGCAAACATGCAGCGTTCCAATCTACCGAACCGTTTTGAGTGGTCTAACTTCTTTATGAGACACTTTTTTAGTCGGTGTGTGATCAATGGGACTGCCCGACACAGCATTGTGTGATCTATGAAAGTGCCCCCGACACAGCATACCAGTCGGGAACACGGTTGCGATAGACAATCATGGAGGCACTGGAAGTTTGGTTTGATTTGACGCCCCCCGAGGCAGACGGTTGCCCACTTCAATGGAAGAGTGCAATTACAATGGAGGCGAGGCTCGTGAAAGGGGTGAAGATCAACTGAGAAGAAGACACTAAATTGTCCCATTTATGTCCTCCTGCAGCAATAGAATGCAATTGGAAGAACAGCATTCACAATTCGAAAGACAATCCACATGCAACTAGAACATCACAATCAGTTATTGAATTGAAGCAATGCCAATACCACCTTCTCGTCCGAACGAGCCTTCACTTTCGTTAGTAGCAACTTTATGCAACGCAAAAAAAGATTATGAAAATGTTACCATAGCTTCGTAATTGCTTCTAAATTGTTCCAAAGTTCTACATTATAACTAATGATAGTGTATGCCCTCAGTGGCTTTCAATTTCCACTCTTTTTCAATTAATATGAGCAAAATCAAACAAATTTCGAACATTAGATGACTAAGTTCAAAATATCTTTAAAATGTTTGAAAAAATCGAAAACAAATTTGACAAATGCAAACATGAGTAAAACTTATTATGGTGCAACAGCATAAAAAGATGCACGTTGCAATTTTGGTCATAGGCAATGTACAACAGCAGTATGCCCGAAAGGGTCATGCTATTATTCCAGTCAATTTTGAAGAGCTCTATTTCTTCAATAAAATTTAATCAATAATAATTTTACTCCGCTAAACACAATATGCGGATATTATGGCTTCACTGAATAAATTTTCTACGGGAAGAAGTAAACAACCTTAAGACGAACTCGAATGTTTAATCAGCGAAGGAGGACATACCGAACTCTTCAAATCATGAAAATTCATTCAGTGATATGTAGGTTTCACATTTATCATGTTTTATTGTTTGAACTTAATCAGGAAAAAGAATTGAAAAATGTTCTATACCTGTTATGCCGTTGCACCATAATATGTTTTAATCATGTTTGCATACGTCAAATTTAATTTTTGAGTTTCCAAATATTTTAAAGATATTTTGAGCTCAGTTTTCGAATGTAAATACCAACTCCGGCGTGATATTATCATGAGGTACACGACAAAATCAGTAAAGTGCCTTGGGTTTGTGAATACAACCATTTTTGTGGTGTATTTTTGTCGGATTGTTTTTTTTTTCATGATTAAGCAGACAGAAAGTGACCTCAGTAACAATGAGCAACCAGGAAAAATTGTAACCGAGATAACTATGTCGTGACGACAATAGCCGACGGGTGTCATCCACCAACACATTGCAGATAATTGTAGATCGGTCTTGTCATGGCTATTTGATACAGGTGTTTCTAGCTTCCGTCACGGTCTTCTGTCTGTCACACTTTTCTTCACAAAATTACGTGGGCTGCAGCTAAATTGGAAAAGCATGGAGTCCCATAATATTCCTTTCTGCATCAAACATCGGAGGCAATGAGCTCATTTGCTCCTTGCCCTCCAAAACTGTACTTCTTAGAAACGATTAATAACCGCAACAAGTATGCGAACGAAAAGCAAAGAGGGTTGGTTTAATGACGTGTGTAAAATAAAAACTCATTTAATTAATTCTTCTTTACACAAATTTACTTTACAAATTCCCAAGGAAAAGGTTCTTGTAGAATGCGCAATTATATTGCTACGTAGTAGATATGATCGGTCATTATGCATACATTTTGAAATGGATTCATGATAGTAACCTTCCGGAGAAGCTGAAGTTGAGTTCGATCGTTTCGGATGAAATGGAAAATTATTTCTCAACATTTTAACGTTTCCAGAAAACGGCGCAGCAATGTTGTTTTATATATAAAAATAATTTATTAATGGATCGTGTAATGGTTAGATAGAATCGCGGTCACGCATTTCATTGAATAATAGTCGTAATTGACCCTGGAGTGATGTTTATAAATATCACCATGGATCGATTTTTTCTTCTATTCAGTAACCGCCTCTCCAACTTGTATTAACTTTTTGTGGTGAGTTACAGTAGTTCGATGCTCACGTTCAGGTCCCTTTTGGTACGTTATTCTGTCTGGGGAGTATCGCATCCACACTATCATAGAACCTTGGAATTTATTACTGCTGTTGCGTAGCGATTGCGTTTGCGTGTGCTTTGTACATTCATTTTCAGGCAACAGTGCCCGGATGATCAGATCACATCATAGATCTGATTAGAACTTTCACCACAACCAACAAGTAGTCGTGCTGAACTAGTTAACAAAATGGATCAAACATAACGAATCAAATTTTCAAGTCCTTCCGTCACATTTGTGATTTTGGCTGTTTCTCCTTCTCTGAAATTTCTGATCACTTCTGGTTGTAAATAATATCTTTAAGGGAAATGGGTCAAATAATATTTGAGCTATCGGGTTTGGAGTCTATTACCATCAACTGAAATATTACGAGCAATGCTAGCAAAGAATAGCATACTTCCTCATCACTCGCTCCTGCGACGGCAGCTATCACACAAGTGGTAATCTGTTATTCATCAAAGGAGCTTCCCCATCTCCCGCTGCTGCAACAACAGCTGCCACAAAAGCGGGATCTCCGTACATCAACAGGGAAGAGCGGGCGGCCTCATCGCTTGCTAATGCAACAGCAGCTGTCACACAAACAGACCCTAGATAAGTTATTAAAGAACAGCGGGTGGCCTCCTGGCTTGGTGCTGTAATAACAGCTGTCAAGGATAGCGGGTGACCTCTTTTCTTGGTGCTGTAATAACAGCTGTTACAAAAGAAAGTAATCCGTTATTCATCAGTGGAAGTGAGCGGCCCCATCGCTCGCTGCTGCAAAAGCAGCTGTCATAAAAGTGACATTTGCTTGTTGACGCTGTATATGAGTTCCCGGGACATATTAATCTCCACGGCATTGAGGACACAAATGAGTCCAACTTCCCTGGTTGCTGATGAAAGCGAGGCAAAATGTTTTTGAGTGTTTTCAAAAACGTTTATGTCTGGTCGCTCTCATTTTTAACATTGAATAAATATACTCGTGTACCCATTCCGTATTTATCTAAGGCTTTATTGTATTATAAGTACATGTATCTTTTAATGGAATTCATAACGAAAGAATCAGGAAGTTAGCAAACTTTGTAAGAGGTGCTTGTATTACAGCTCGACTACATCCGGAAAGGCGGATTGGGGGGACCCGGTCGAGAAACAAACACGTTCGATGTATCTTTGTTACGTTGCATTTAATATTACCCATCGTTCCATTATTTAAAATCTAAGGAATTTCTTTGAACTTATGTTATTTGCGTGAGTTTCTTTCCCCAATACATCTTAACATTCAACATGGGATCAACAGATACTTTATTTATTTGCCAACGAGGTTATGGCAACAAAATTAGAATACTAACGTGATTTTAGTAGTATTCACCTGATGCGCATCATGATGTGTGATAGCGGTCGATTAGTGGACAGACGTGCCATTGATTGGATTCATTAAATCTCATTCGACGAATTTGGTTTTGGCAAAAACGTCTGACCCTATTAAATGGATTGGGTTAGACTGAAGGGGCACAAATACATGTATTAAAGTCTCATTTGGGCGTCCAGGCAAAAAAGAAACCAATGAGTGGAATCTCTTTTTCATACACCTACTCGTAAAAAAGTTTATACACGTTACTTCATCAAAAGAAAACATTCGCAATTGGGGGATTGTATTAAAATATACCGATAAATAATACATGCTTTAACTAGGTTTCAATAAACGTTATAGCCCACCGATTTGCTGATAGGGCAAGATAAATCGAATAGACATTTGGCGGAGCTGCTTGACAATGTTTCCAAATTTAACTTGACGGATGCGTTTATCTGCAGAAAAAAATGATATAATCTCTTGAACAATCACGAATAATTTTTGATTCACCTTTAATGAAAGATCTTAAAATCGTTGTACGTTAAGTGAGGGAAGAGGGTTAATGACTAGTGAGACGATCATGAACCGTACGTGCAAGCGAACACCGAGCAGCCAGTGTGGCCAGGTAAACAATGATATACGTACGCAGTTACGATGACACCCGTACCAGTCATGACAAGGAAGCAGTGACGTCATCAAGCATGATCACACATTTTTAGAACCAATGGCAGCACCGAGTTCGCAGGGAGCTGTTGTCTTCTCATTTCTTTTTTTTTATTTCAAAGAGAATTAGCAACTCGTTTCTAAAAGTTTAAGTGTTTCTAGGTTCTTCCTTCGGCCAGTCAATTACTGCTCTCTGATAATGTAAAGTACCCTACCGTAGTTTACAAGTGTGTTTACAAGTGTAGGAAGACAACAACAGGCCTATTGGCCCAAACTAGGCTGCCTTTTGGTAGCAAGAGTGTTAGTTCTGGAGTAGAACGTCTAAGAGGCCTATTGGCCCAAACTAGGTTGCCTTATGGTGGCAAGAGAATTAGTTTTGAA
>SDVV010041353.1:0-10446 GCA_016164225.1 Gammarus roeselii | reverse complement strand
TATATATATTTATCCATGAGTCCCACCACGGAGAATGGGAACCAGGGTTCAAGCCCCCAATTCCATTTTGCCTCATATGATAAAACGACCACAAAAAAAAATTAGTTAGTAACTGAAATGGGTTACTCTATACCGTTACTTTGTCTGATCTCACTTATGCCGACTGTCTAGTGAATCAAATAATTACTGTATTTATCGCCCCACTGGCCCCAATGCAAATGAACCTGTCATGACAATCGTCCCGAAGGCCAATAAATTTCGATCGTCAAAAATAACTCTTCCCGATCAGTTTTATCCAATCTTAGTTCCTCCACAACGTACGCTGACCTTCTTGCTCAAATGTGTCAATCTTCTTTCTTTGTGATGGCGCAAGAAACGGGAGAAAGAGGATCACTGGCCAAGCGCTCGGCGCTGTATTCCTACAACCGCAGAAGTGCGGAAATAGTAGAAAAAATGAGGCAATATTTTAGATTTTCTCTTAAATCTCAGCTCACACTCGCTATTATTACGCACAATTCCTTACATACAAGCGGAAAGTCATTGCACAAGTATCCGACATTGAATGAATAGAAAAGAGTTGACCGTCTCTGTGCGATTGCCAAAGATTAGTATTTTTCCTATGCTCCCTTCAGTAGATATATACTCCGAGAGAGGTCAGGGCAGAGTATGCGTTTGAAAGAATAGTAAGTAACCTACTCACCATTACGTATGCTCTTCCCCGCCTAAAATAAAATTAAAACCAAGTATTTATCGTCGTTTCCACAGGGCACAATTACGAATGTAACAAATGGCCGTGCAAACGAGATGAATATTTAATATAAAAGCATTTCACAATCAATTAATGAAATAATAGTATTTGTGCGAACAAACTGCCAAATGTCAGCGCACGCGACGCTGCATGCAATGGTGCTGTCATTTGAGGCAAAATGCACACCACCTAATGTTGGCCTTCAGGGTCTTCTAGCCAGTTAGCGCACGAGACGCTGCCATGGCACTCAGTTGAGGCAGCTAGGGCGACGGCACGGCGGTAATCAATAATAAATAATAAAAATAGGAATGAAAAAGTTTATTCATACACAGATGGTATGTTCTTCTTTTGAAACAATATATTTATACATAATACATTTTAAATAGGTAAAATGACAAACGTAGAACTTGTAGCTAAGTAGTTGGAGCTCTGTGAGTGATCGGTAGGGAGCCATTTCACTATCCTAGCTGGACATACGAACACGACTATTGCCTAAACATGTCATGACGAGAGAGCTATAAGGGTAAGTTTTAATGTACACGGTAGATATGCACTGTATCCTGTTGACATACGGTGTTGCGATTTGACAATGGATTTTTTATATAATAATTAGTTTGAGTGAGAATTGCAAATTCAGCAGTTCAGCCTAATTCATTGGGTAGCAAAGAATGCAATGGTATGAGTGGGTCTATGCGAGACAGAGAGTCCCTGACAAAAAAAACAGAGAGAGTATCAATATTATAATATATAATCAACTTAAAAAGGTTTCTTCGTACACGAGTGATGTGTTATTCTTGTGTAACATTGAGCTCCCTAACGTGTCACGACGAAAGAGCTATCAAGGTAGGTTTGAGGTGCATAATTGCTATTTGACCTTGAAATCTTTTGCATAGTAATTAGTATGAATTCTATAATTCAAACCCACAACCCAATTAATTGAACCGCAAAAAGTGTGACGGTATGGGTGGGTCTATGTGAGTTAGAGAACCACTGGCATAACAAACAATAAGGAAATAAATATATTTACATTTGTACCTATACGGAGAAACATATATATATCTAGATTATGTATATTCAGTACATGCATATGAAGAAATACGCGTAGAATGCCCATTGACCAATAAAATCAATAAATATGCGCAATCAGTCAGGAGTGCGTCTGATGAAAGGCGGGACCATCAGGTCGGATTAGGTGACAATACAGAGTCCATCACTGCGTGTAGGCAGTCTTTATTCATATCATCCGCCAAGTACAAGTGTCAAAGGGTGATGGTGAGTGGATGGGCTTATGTGATTTGGGGAGCTCATGTACAGATGGAATGGTATTATTGTACCGTCATAAGTCTATACATAGATATACACGCATTTAAGATTCACATGAGGATAAATATACAAAATTAAAGTACATTTGATGATGGGTACGCAAATTTGAAAAACATATGATGTTGGGTCAGAACCTTATTGCTTTCATCAAATAGTGTAACCGAGTAAGTGAACTTGAGAGTGACCGATTTGGAACATCTAATTTTTAGCTGAGCATAACTATCAACTTTTTTGAAACAAGATGAGAAACCAGAGGAATAGCCAAGTATATTTAAATTACATAATAAATAGGTGGTGCAACCTAACGACACATAGCACTGTGATCAGACTTTGTGTTTTCTATGACGTAATTGGTTGTTTATCTGCCTGATACGTTGGGAAGCAAAGAATGTCTGGTTATGTGTGGGTGTGAGTTAGAGGGTCTCTGCCATACATGCATGTGTGATCCGGGCAGGGCATATTTAAAACGACGCTGTACGAGGAGATCCCTGTCTTTGTACGTGACGTTAAATTACACGCTTTGCGGAAATACGAACGTAGTGATAATGAATCTCATTATATCTTTCACAATCGGGAATGAAACAGAGTCGTGTTAACAGGGTGATATTGTTGATGCTCTGAGCGAGCTGGAAAAAATAGTTTTACGTTGCTAGTTTCTTGTTAATCGTCATCAATTGTTTGACTGTCTGCCCTTGTCTGCGGGCAAGCAATACAGTGGTACAATTATGCTTGAAAGAAGATACGGTTGCGCAGTTCCGAATGTCAGCGGGTAGCTTGTTGAAACTCTTTGGACCAGAAATGGTGAAAGCTCTGGCCCCAATCTCTGTTCTTCTGAACTCTGTGTTGATGTTGATTCTATTCAGTGTTGATCGTTGATGGGCCGCTTTTCGAGTTGTCAATACAACACCGTTTGAACAGGAAAACTTGTTCTGAATTTTAAAAACTCGTACTACTTTGCTCAGCTCTAGTCGTTCCTGGATGTTTAGCCAGCCGAGTTTTTTGAGAATTGGTGTCAAGTGATCGCTCTTTCTAAAGTTCCCATCGTGAGCTACTTTTGCGGTGAAGTTTATGCTACGTTGAATGTCTGAGAGTAGCGTTTTCGTGCACTTTCCATGATGGTAGGGCAGTAATTTAAGTGTGAAAAAGTTAGAGCATTGATTACAAGAAGTCTGGACTTGAAGTCGAGTTGTTTCATCGTTCGACTGAGAAACATGAGTCCACCATTCAGTTTGAAACAGAGCTTATCAACATGATGTCCAAAGGTCATATTGGGATCTAGCCACGCTCCCAGACTTTTGACTTTGTTGTCAAGAGGGTTTTTTGCGCCCATGCAATCAACATCAAAATTCTCGGAAACTCTCCGTGTATTTGCTTTGGATTACAAAATAATGCACTGTGTTTTTCTTGCATTAACTTCAAGCCCATTTGAGGAATACCAGTCCTTTATGTGGGTCAGCGCTGTTTCTGCATCGTTCTTCAGCTTTTCTAATTCATTTGCTGGTCTAACGAACAGCAATTGAACATCATCTGCGTATAATGTCCTTCTGTCGTTGTCGAGAGGGTTTCCACAGTTTATGTCATTGACGGACAGAAAGAAAAGAACCGGTCAGAGGGTCAATCCTTGTGGAACTCGAAAATTCACCGGTCTTGGAGAAGAGGTGATCTTTCCCTCTAACACGACAGACTGGGACCAATGCCTCAGGTAGCTTTCAAACCAGGGTGTTTAGATGTTCAGTTGTAACAGTTTTTGCCGCCAAATGTCGTGATTTACACTGTCAAATGCTTTTGAGAGGTCCAGCAGCACGAGTAATGACAGACTGTTTTCGTCTATAGCTTTGCATACGAGCTTGGAGATTTTCAATAGCGCGTCTTCAGTAGAGGTCGTCCGTCTGTATGCATACTGACAGTCATTGATCAGGTTTGCATCTTCTATGTAGTCTAGGAGTTGACGTGCAATGATCTTTTCCGAAAATTTTGAAGCTACTGGTAGGAGGCTTATGGGTATGTGATTTGAAGGGTAGTTTTCCTCCCCCTTTTTATGGATAGCTTCAAGTAGTGCTTGTTTCCAATTTTGTGGGTAGGTATTTGTTGCAACGGATACGTTGATGAGCAGGTGGAGATATGGTAGAATAATTTCTAACACATCCTTTAGGTACTGCAATGCTATTCCTTCTTTTCAACCAGAATTTGTATTTTTACAAGCTGCTTACCAGGCTCGGTGTCCACATTTGGTTCTTCTTGGTGGATGAGTTGTTATGAGATGGTACTGTGAACCGAGTTGGGTTATTCATTACCGGGGTTTCGTGAACCACCGAGGAAATTGTGTTGTGTTCGTTCATTACCTCTTTGTATGTGTGTTTTCCAACGTAAGCGAAAAACTCATCGAATGATTTTGCTCCTTCTACAGGGTTTTCATGATTTGAAGACTTTTTTGGTTTCTTGTGGGTCACGGTGTTTTCAAGGATGTTCCAAGTCTGTTTCGTTTTTTTTTGCTTTTTCTAATTCAGCAAGGTGCGCATCTCTCTTTGCTTTGCCTATTAGTTTTTTACGTGTTTCCTCATCGGTTGGCAAACCAATCGCAGAACTTTTAAAACACGCGATTCATCGGCCAAATCCGTGCTATTTGAGTCGGTGTTATTTTTTCAGCATTTTGTTGGCTTGACCTTTCAGAAACCTTTGAAAATACTTTTTGTTTTTATTTCCTTATTGAGTTCGGGAGTCATCCAGCTGACTGGAGGGCGTGTTAGTTTCTTTTTGATTATTGGTGCTACTGTGTCGAGGGCCGCTGAGAACGGGTGTATGAAAATGGTCGATCGGATATTCACATCGTCCGTATTACGCATGTCGCTGAGCAATGGTACTCTGTTCCGCAACTTGTGCTTCAGTGAGCCTCGTGAGTAGTTTACTTTTGTTCTGTACTTCCGGATGACGGGTTTTCGTTTTTTGTTTCGTACATTGATAAGGCAGCTTATTTTTTTGTGGTCGGCAAGAGTCTCACAGACTTTTGTGTTCAGAACAGACGATTGACTGTTCGTGATTATCAGATCGAGAAATAAGCTACTTTCTTTTGTGATTCTAATTGGCTTCTCAATGAGCTGTTCTAGTTTTAGTCTTTTAATTATTGAGCCCAATTTATTTGGCTTTGATTGATTGCCGTTGAAATCTCCTAAGACGTACATGCTCTTTTTTCCAAATTAGCTGTTGTCTGGAGATTGGATTCTATGTAGCTGAATGACTGGCTGCTAGCTTTGGATGGCTTGTAAATGGCTCCAACAATAAAGGATTTGTTTTTTCTTACTTGAACGGTAATCCAAACATCGTCATCTTCGTCTCCGTTTCCAACCGTTTTCCATGTCCAACTTATGTACGCATTTTTACAGTAGAGCAGGCGCCGCCTCCTCTCTTACCTCGGTCATTTCTGAACAGTTTGTAACCCATCTATCTGAATAAAGTTGCTATCCATGTTTCGTACCAGCCATGTTCCAGTGAGACAGAGTATATCAACATCTCCATCTATCAACATTAGTTCGATTTGGTCTATCTTAGACGAGAGACTTCTAACATTTATGTTTTATTCGTATGTGGTCTTTGTCTTTTAGCCGAGGCTTGCTAATCTCGTCGTCTGCTTCATGAAGGACGCGAGTGCCTTCTAGTCACATGTGCTCGGGCGCCCTACGGTTTTTTATTGCTGCGATCTATGTTACTTCTGTCGATGACCGCGTTGCAGTCAGTAAAGAATTCCTGGCTGTCGGGGACGCTACCCTGCTCGTCCTCTGCGTAGATGCAGGTGTCAGGAGCATCAAACAGGGCGGTGAATTTGTTTGAGCAAAAGTTTTTACCAACATGTTAGTTGAACAACAATGTAAGGTTACCCAGGATCTGATCTCATTCAAGTCCAGGTTCGCCTAGGTGGAAAAGAAAATTATTTGAGGACTGAATAATTATGTTTGTTTGCGGGACATTTTCTTCCTTATTGCAAAATACCGGCATGATGCATCAATGGTGACAAGTGAAGTAAGGAATTTTAAACGCACATCCAATAGCTTTCATACATGACCATGCATTAGTTACCTCTCCAGTAGTATAAAGGGAACCTAAAACCGCTTTCTATAGTATCTTTTGGGTGGGGAGGGGGTCGGCCGAAGTCAGACAGCAGCACCGGAACTGGTTTGGCGCGTGAGTCAGCTAACGGACGGGGAGGGAGCGGAAGGGGAGACGAATGGGGGAAGGCGGGCTGGAAGCAGGCTTGCGGCCTGTATTGGCAGTTTTTATATAATGAACATTTTAATTTTTATTGTATTTTTGATTTTTATTGAATTTTTAAATATTTTTTTCTTCTCTATAATTGGTCACTAAATGTTGCTCGTTATATATATTTATACGGTGCTGGTAGGATAAGTGTTTTTTTTTATTTCTGGTGGGGTGGGGCGTAGGGATCCCCTAAGCAAAAAGTTGGATGCGCTCCTGGAAACTTAGGTGAGTTTGCTCGTATCTCTTATTTGTCTTATCAGTTATTTCTGTGGCATGTTTGAGTGAATGTTTCGTTGTATATTTTATGTCTGGATTAAAATTCTATATATTTTTTTCTGTACATATATGTTTGTTTTCTTATCTAGTTGGGGTATAATTTACTCATTCGGAGGTTGTTTGATGGGGTACCAGCCTGATATTGAATTTAGGCGGCGTTTTGTGTTTTTCTATCTATTTATTTCAGATGTATATAATTTCTATAGGAATAGTACGGCTTATATGTCTGGTAGTTGGTGGGTTGATGTTTGTATTTTGGATTGATGCAGCAGTTTCGTTACGAAATTCTATCTACCCCATAATGCATTATCCGAGTTTGAACCAGATATATCAGTGTTCCATTGCCACGGTGTTCCAATAGCGAGAGTACCTGCACGATATGGATTTATTGTAAGTTATTATATTGTGTTATGTATACTTAGTAATGATCGATTGATTTATGTTGAATTTGTATTGTTTTTTGGAACTTTTAAAAGTTATTCCATACAGTTATAGGAATTTAGGATATTTTAGGTTTGCATCTTCCACATAGGACACTATTTCAGTCATAATTGGTCGGTTATTGCATCATTTTGGTATCTCATAACTATATATAAGATTCTGTTACGATTGAGCCGGGGTTACTTTAGGTAAAGAAATGTTGATTTAACCCTGTTTTTAAACTTAAATGGAGAGTGATTTAATCATATTAGGTATGTACTGTAGCGTGTTCGTGTAGAAGTATTCCTCACAATTTACTATAGGTTTCAGCGTATGTTGTCCGCATGTCCTTGTATCTCATTCACGTCAGTTGTTTGGTTGGTTACATGCTTTTTTCCTCGTTCGTCACAGTTTTAATGTATGTTTTGGGTATGGTAGAGAATTGATCTTGCTTTGTTATAAATCGAGAGTTTTAGTATGTGTCTTTCAGTTTTGAATGTGCTCTGTACAGTTTACATCTTCGATGCAAGGTATTGGGTCTCTATACAATTATAGGAATATTACGTTTGTATCTGCAATGTAGACCATTATTTCAGGTATTATTTAGTTACATGTTATTTATTTTTGTGTTTTATATATCTCCTTACATCCTGGTAACGTTTGACGTGGTTATTACGGATATAGAATATTCGATTTGTTACAAACTCGGACATGCTGTTAGGGTATTGAATGTTTATTGTGGAACCATACTTCAATTTTTAAGAGGAGTTAGAGATTCCTCTAGGTGAAAGCTCGTTGTCTTTTTGCCTATTTGTGTAAGTAGACCGATTTACTGTTATGGATACCATAATGTATTACATTTTTTATGTGAATTAGAGCAGAGTAGAGCATCTTATTTAGCTATTTTTATAGTTGTTGTTCTTGTTGTATGTTTTTTTCCATGATAATCATAGGAATGTATGTTTAAGAGGTGTAAGGCCGTACTACATCTATGTGGAATTTCGTCATTGAACCCTAGCAAGTGTATAGTTTTACGTTTAGAAGATGATTTACTGGATGGATGGGTCATGGTGTAAAGGTGACTTACACTCATATGTTGTCATTTGGAGTTCATCCATGTTCAATGTGAATTTGTTGAGTTCGTGTGGACGTCGATGTTGAGTTCCATGGGTGTGTTAGAGAGGTTATCCGACAAGCTGCTGATCGTTGTAGTGGTTTACTTATGTCATCAGTGAACAGAAGCCCATTTTTTTCTAGTCAAACTCTCTGTGAGACATGCCAACCCCATTCTGGACCACTGTACCTGTGTATATATTTTTGGTTATGTCCAGGATGTGACTTTGCTCGACGTTGTTCAGAAATGATGGACTAAACAGATGCATGACATGTCTGAAGTACTGTATCGTGACTGGGTGTTACCTCTAAATTTGTTATATATCAGTGATAGATTGCTGAGAAGTGACCTAGTAAAGCATTGTAGAGTTCGTTGTTATGACACAGTGGGCATGGATTTTGTCCTGCTAGAGGCATAGCATAAGTTAGGTCTAGGAATTTGTTTTAAATTTGAACAGGTATCGTAGTATAAATAACATTATTCGCATTAACTTAGTGTTAAATGTCAGACATCTTTGGTATGGCTTATATGTTAGTATATGATCTTAGTCATGAACCAGATCACGTGGGATATTGGAGTAGGATTTATTATCTTTGTGTGCTAGGATACAACTTATATAACAGTCAATTATTGTCTATTAGGGTAGAGTAGAGAATCTTATTTAGCTATTTCATAGTCGTCGTTGTGTGTTTTGATTGGTTATCAGAGGAATATATCGAAATCATGCATAAATTCGCCTAATTTTCATGGATTGTCGGGGTATAAAATACGCGTAAAAGGACGTAATGATCCAAAATATTGATATGTTTTGCTTCTCGACTCCGGTTCCATGTCGTCTTGGAGAGCTAATCTATCGGTTTTGTGTAGAGTGTTAGTGTTACAATTCTTCAATAATTCAAAGTACATCTCAATTATGTTATCCGCTAGCATGTCTTTACTAGATGCTTATTCCCGCATGTCTTACTTTTATAAATGTTTGTATGACGTTTGCAGTTTATACACTTAGAAGTTATTGATTAATTCAAGCTTTGTTATGAGATTGCATTCCAATTCAGAATATCTGACTTTTTCGAGAGTTTCACAATATCCACTGCAGCATTTTTCACTAAAGTCTTGTGATAATGCCCGTAAACCCAACTTATCCTAACCTAATCTAACCAAGGAACATTTTCTCCCCTGTTTTCATACTTACGTTAGGTATTTCTTCATTGATTTAAGCTTTATTCATAAAAAATATATCCACTTAACTGTGTAATTTTACCAATCTTTAGCATATTGTTTGCCTACATATATATATTTTTTTCACTTTGCTTGTTACAAGTCCAGTAATATCGACTTGTTTCAAGTAATGTTAGGTTATCGCTCGTTAGTAGACTGTAGAATACTAAACGTTTATGTAAGCTTTCCGCATATGTCAGTGATTGTTATGGGTGTTCAAGCGTTAACAAGTTTTATGTACGGTTTTATTGTTGGATTAAGATTTTTTGTAGTGTTGGATGTGTTGCTCTTACCATTTTCGTCTACTATAACGAATATTGATCAAATCCACTCTAACATATTTACTACAGATCTGTGATGTCCGCAGTCAACAAGATCTATGATATCAACCATGTCTAAGGTATACAATTAGCAAAATCTATATCAATATATGGCAACATAGATCAAATATCAATGAATGCAAAAAGGGTTACCATGCACTGCCAAATATATTAATACCTAGACAACCTAACCTATTTCAACCACAAGAGTAGTGTATATAGGCGCAAGACGCGGATGTGAAGGAATTAGATAGGGATAAAAGAGCCAGAGTAAGACGCGGATGTGAAGGAATTAGATAGGCGATAATTAGTGACTCCATATATGCTTTTTGTGAAGGAATTAGATATAGGATGACTAGATCTTTGAACCTTTAATCGAATGTATTGGTTAGGATTTATGTTATTTGTTAATGTGTCCGACTTAGTCGCTGTATATCTCGGACATTATAGTTTTATGTTGAGCCAAATTGATCTTAGGGTCAAGTTAGTTACTGATGGTACATAAAGATACCATGAACGCATGTTTTTTGTGAGTCGGCCGATGTATTTGTTAGGATGTATGTTATTTGTTAATGTGACCGACTTGGTCGCTGTATTTCTCGGACATTGTAGTTATATGTTTATTTTCTTCTATTCTGGTCAAGTGAGTTACTTACGGTACATAGAGACTGCCCGTGACGGGTGGGGAAGAGGGGAGGGGTCGACCGGAGTCAGGCGGTGTCCAAACCGCAAATGGTAATTAGCTTGATGGTGTTTATATGTCAACTGTCACACAA